>CM019167.2:92552035-92599901 GCA_009739505.2 Apolygus lucorum
ATACAAACCCCCGGCAATGTACCCCACCTCATTGGTGGGACAATCGATAGTATCTATCTTACCGATGTTACATCGATCATCGACAATCGATCATCCGGTTACAAACGATTGAACATGGAAGTAGAATAATAAATTCCTTTTCATGGATCGAAAATCAACGCCTGTTTAAGTGGCGGTAAAATTCAAATGTTGTTCTCTTTTAAATTGGCAATGTAGTGTCTATAATATAAAACGGAGATAATTGAATAATTTTGAAACTAAATGTTAATCAATAATATTAGGCTCCTGTTTCCTAAAAACTGTCCATCTCTGGCAAACATGTACGTAGTTTACCAAAACATGTTGGTAAAATTGTCTTCAGGGGCGATTGTGTTCACTCAATTTACTCAATACAACTCATTGAGTTGAACTCAATTTATTTACAACTCAATACAACTTTCCTGTCAGGCGGATAGCTCCTAACAATTTTACAGTATGCCGCTAGACAAGAAGAGAAGAGACAAGTTGTGGAGAAGAGTACTGTGAACATCCCAAGTGCTTCAGCTAGGTACCAGAGGTTGTGAGGAAGGATTTTCGCTTCTGCCCGTTAACTTCATGACAAATAGGTAAGTTCCTTTCCTAATCATATCCCACCTGTCAGGCGGGATTTGACGTAGCTACTACCTACCTGCTATGTTTGATGGATTTTCCATGCACCCGAGCTAAATTTTATCTGCCTGACAAACGATATTTCAACTACTGAATTAAATACTAAATAGACAAACATTTTTCATTCAAACAAATTCAGTGCTGCGAGACAGATTGATTTTTTTCTCCTCATTGACATTCTCTGATGGTAGCCTAATTTTCTTGCAGACAATCGTTGAGTACCGAGGAATGCCGCGGAACTAACGGAAAATCTATTTACATTGGATCCATGAAAAGAGGATGAGCGTTCAGGGTCCAAGGGCATATCAGGAGGACTCTTATCAGCCAGTCATCTCGGAAGAGGATAACAAGAAATGTCTCGGCAAGAAAAAGATCGTATCAGTCTACTGACAATCGATTGGATAGATTCCGACGATGAACCTTCAGGAACATCCTGGTAGAGCTATGTCATAATATGACATATGGAGTAAAATATATTATATTTTACTCCAAGTTACCAAGCCAAGTCTACAAGACAGGTTGTAGATACAACTTTACAAAATTTGTAGGTATGTTTGTATGTAAACATACGTATAAAACATACTTTTCGTAAGTTTTTTACGTAGTGCTGAATCCGAATCTGAGGTCCGTTTTGCTTCTTACCTCTTACCTTGCTGCTCACTTCTTACGCTGCTTACCAAGGCAGCGGACAAAAAAATGTTCTCCAAAATTAATATTTGCATTTGCGTTTTACATTTCAGACCTTCCTGAAAAATTTTGGTTGTGTCTCATGGAATCCTTGTAACTAGCAAAACCATGCAAAGTTATTATTCAATTTTGATTAAATTTTCAACGATTGTGTTGGTTTGCGTGTAGATGGTCCCCTAAAACAATCACCACCCCCAGACTGATAGTAGTAACTTCCACATTTTCCATCCAAATTCGAAGAAATATTCAGATATTTTGCTGGATGTCGTGTAGTTGGTACACTACTAGGGTTTTAAGATTAATCTCATTGTAGCTAATTAGCTACAATGCATTGGATCATCTAAACAATCGGGTTGTGGATACGAGGAAGCTATGCCCCACACCCCCTTGGCAGACTTTTTCCTGATGAGTGTTGTCCTACTCACCCCAGATTAATTGGATAAGGACGCCCAAGTTTTACTGTGGGAAGACCTAAAAAAGTGAAAACCTGATAAATATCATTGTGGAAAAAGGAGTTAAACATAAAAAACCAGACCTCGGATTCAGATTCAGCACATAAAATAGCATAAGAAACCAACAAGCTCCGGTCAGATGTAAGTCCTGTTGTGCAGGGTTAAAGAATCGGAGCTGAGCTCACTTTATTAACATGTAAAACGACTCTTGAAAAAAAAAAAAACATATTTCCTTGTAGGTACCATATTGGAGAACCCATCGAAACCAACAAGTCGAGTACAGGAGTCCTCCTGGTTACGACGGGCTCTCCAATACGGTACGTAGATTGATAGATAGAATAATTGTATTTTTTTTTTAACTAGTGGAACTTACTCTATACATTTAATGCCATATTTCCTTGATTCACCGCTAGGCGCGCAAAAACCCAAGTGGCACCAATAAAGTTTGAATTTAATAAAAATCAAATTATTACAAGATTAGTTGACTCCAATTTTATTTAGGAAGACCGACCCTAAATTTTGTAATTATTGTGGCTTTTGTGGTTTACTGGATTTGTAGTTTGTGCTTCTTTTGTGATTTTCATGATTTTGTTACCTACTTACCTAAATTGATGAAATAAAGCTGAAAGAAAAGTGTTTTCAGAGGTGCAAAAAAAATTGTGTGTCAATTTTCTACTCAACTGTTCCTATCTTTTCCAACGAACTAATGCAACACTAATAACTTATTAACCCCTTAGCGGGCAAAACTCGGGCGTCATGGGAAATTTTTTTTTTCTGATCTAGTCGGGTCTTCATGGATCTATTAACAATATTTCAGCCTTTTTTTGCGAAAAAAATGGTTCACGCGCCATAAAATGGCATGGTACAGCATGTGTACCAAGGACCACCAGGTACACTTTTCGGCCATGATGTTCCTTGGTACAACATTTGTACCAGTAAAAGGTAATCAGGGAATGATCATAATTTGAGTTTATTCTGGATGATATTACTTTCAATCAATATAAAACAGATGACAAATTCGACAGCAAACAACATTTCAATAGGACTTGTTGCGATGGGCATGCGACGCGTCCAATCTCCAGGGAGAAATCATGGGGTGCACTTTTCGGCCATGATGTTCCTTGGTACAACATTTGTACCAGTAAAAGGTAATCAGGGAATGACCATAATTTGAGTTTATTCTGGATGATCTTGCTTTCAATGAATATAAAACTGATGACAAATTCGACAGCAAACAACATTTCAATAGGACTTGTTGCGTTGGTATGCGACGCGTCCAATCTCCAGTGAGAAATCATGGGGCGCCCGCCCCGAAAAACTTCAATAACATCGCTGCGAGTACACGATTCCAGTGTTATGCTTTCATTATGGATACTTGAATAGCTATAGAAAAATAACGTTCCTCGAATAGAAGACGAAATTCATCCGTGTGGACATCACCGCGTAATTTTTTGGTTTGAATAAAAAACAACAGCAAAAAAACTTCGTCGTTCGCGTTCCTTGGTACAACAGTTGTACCACAAAACACCCACTTTTGCAATATCTCGAGATCTACTCGGAGCTAAGAGATGCTACCATTTTTCTCATAATGCTGCACCCTATTGAGAAGGAATAGAACGAAAAACACCCCAGAATTCAAACTGCTTCTACCTTGGTACAACAGTTTTATCAAGGAACGCTAAAGGGTTAAATATTCAGAACACATTAATTTATCTGCTAAATCTCTTTACTATGAACTGCAAGAAGCAAATCAAAGATAAAGATAACAGCAAGAAAATAAGTCGAATCCTATTGTAATTATATTACTTTTGGTGAAAAATCATGGTAGGTATCCGCCAAATAGTCGGAAAACCCAATGTTTTCAAGTGGTGTTGTGAGTTGAGCGAAGACAGAACAAAAATGTTCACAATGATCAGAGGAGTAGGAGGCCTTCCATTTTGAATTTTGGAAGGAATCATTCTGGTTCATTTTCTGCCCTTGGGGGAGATAATTAATGCAATTTATTCGATACTGCAAAGCCCTTAAAAAGCTGTTGACAAAGGAGGTGTGCTTGTTGCAAGACAACACCAGCCCTCCAAGAGATGTTGGAATTATTTGGTTGGGACATAGTGAACCACCCTCTATATTCCCCTGACTTGGCTCCTTCCCATGTTCACCTCCCTGAAGACCCAAATGGGTGGAAAATGCTTTCCACCCATTTTTTTTTTTTTTTTTTTTGCTACCTACTTCATCATCGGACATCAAAGATGACGAAATATTTGAAATAAGGTATAAGTGTAAGATAGAGCCAACCAATACCGCTCTACTCCTTAATTAATTTGCCACTGTACGTGTTTCCAATGAGGATTTTCTATTCTTGACCAATTAATACAACTGAAAACACCATCACGACATTATTGTTAACATGGTGGACAAAATTGTAAATTAGTGAGGAACGTAAAAACTTATGCAACTACTGAAGTATAGAAAAGAATACACTGAACACCACTGGTAAGTTGAACGAGAATGTATTGACTGAAAAGTACAGGTATGAAACGACTCGGGTGAGCTGGTGAACATCATCTAGATCAATATTCGAAATACAACTGGCTCCTGAACCCCCAATCTGCATGCGCGCAGTGGTGGGTGTCACTAAACTTCCATGTCAACTACCTCACTAAATGAAATGCTGCACCAGTTTGTTATTATTTAGTATTTTTTGTAGTCAAAAACAGGAGGTAGGAGAGAAATATAATTATTAAAGTCAGTTTTTGAGTGATGCAAGACGTTATTTTCTATGAAATATGTGTTATGTAAGTGGGTGGTCCCTTACATTGGCGCAGTTGGTAGGAACGAGTTCTTTCAAACCCTTTCAACATTCATTTTTTAAAAAATTCCGTTGTCGAACCATGAGTTTACTTGCAGCAGTTTTTGCTTAACGTCTTCTCCTTTTGCATGTTATAATTGCTCAAAAAGTTATATTGCCAGATCAAAGAAAAAATTTAGCTTTTGTATTGATACCAAAAACTAAATCATTAGTCTTCAAAAATTACCTGCTAGTTCCAAAGAAGAATGCACGCTGCAATCTCGATTCAATTACAAATAAATAGAAGAGTAAAAGTTAATAATTTTGATGGATAGAAAAACGAGGTTTTTATAAATGGAAAACAGTTTTGTTGAGATCTTAAACTTTATTTTAGAGGAAAATAATAATATTAGTCTGTATGAAAAACATAAATTTGTTAGAGGTAACGAAGTAGTTCTTCAGACTTATGTTGTAAGACACGAGATCAAACTATTGAAAAAATACACTAATCTCAATCTTCCTCCTGGCACTCGAGTGAATGAGGACAACTAGGCGGACCTGCCGTATTGAAAATGGGGACATTGTCGATCTATTCACCAGTGTCTAGTACCAAAGTAATGTCTACAATATTAGAAGACATTGTGGTCATCCAAAACGAATGAGAAGTATTGAATCTCAGTGTTTGTCCAAAGGGAGTACTCGTCAGGAACTGTCTCAATATCTGAAAGATATGAACGCCTCAATGAAATCTCGGTCTTAAAGTGGCATTAACCTTCTATCCGTACCCCCTTTCTACCACTGATTAGCGTACCACCGGTATGGGATACCGCCATTCAAGGATACGCCTCACATTCGATCACTATTGATACATTTTGAAAATGTAAGTAGTTTTAAGTACCAATTTTTCATAATATATCAATTAATTCCGACTTTGAGAAATGTTTTCACCAGAATACCTCCCTGTACGTACAATTGGTAGGTAAGTTTCCATAAATTGGATGAAACTAGATCAGTTAATCTTAAACTTTATTGACAAAAAAAAAACAACAGTCTTATCTTGATTGCTACAGTCCCATTGGTATGGCAAAAACCTCTTTATCAAAACAGTCTCATTCTAACGTTTACAGTCTCATTGACAGTGGCTGAATTGCACGTTTCTCGTACGGGGAGGGCTGAGGGACCGCACTCAATCTGTAGATACACCCGTACATAGGTCACTAGAAAACAGCAGACAGGTAGAAATAAACAAATGACACTCACGTGACTTTTCTCGTCGAATGTTAGGAGGGTAATAAGGGGCTCGGTTCATTGCTCTTTCTTATGAAGTGTACATTGATGTTTGAAGGGAGGGGTGCGGTATCCAACACCGCGGTACGGATAGAAGGTTTAAAACTGGGTTCACATGGGCGTGGTTGATGCAGTTACGCGTTGGGGCATTATGATTGGTACTTAGAAGCTGGATTCACATGGATGGAAGAGGGCGGAAACAGAAAAGACGGAAAGAAATATCACAATCTGATTGGCTGATTTTCCCCGGTTGAGAATGGTGGCTGCCATCTTGATGGAACCCGTCGGCAGAAGGAATTTTTATACCGTCGTCCTTCTTCCGTATATTCTGCGCACCAGCGCAGTGGTCAGGAGTGATAACCACGAGTGGAGGTTGCACTAGTGGTGGCCAGCTGTCGATAGTAGCAAACAATCGATTGTTATGATGCAATCGACGCGATTGATACATTGTGGTAATGTGTTCCCAGAATTATTGCAGAATCCCAACTGTGAATTTTCTACTAACATTGTTCAGCTGGCATTCGTTAAAATTAATGAGCATGTGGGCAATTTGAAAAATTCCAAGAGCAATATAACCAGAGAGGTTATCATTTCAGAGGCTTCCAGGAGGAAGGTTATCATTCTGTTCTTTACGTCCATGTGAACCTTCCGCCAACTCTGGCTGCCCCCTCAACTTGTTTTCTCGTCTTTTCCGTTTCCGCCCTCTTCCTTCCCATGTGAATCCAGCTTAAGAGTGGACTGACGCGGTCGAAAAATTGGTCTTGATGGTCTCATTTGCGCTTTTCTTCATTCAGCAGGCACTCTTGCTCTTCCAACGTACGTCTACTCAACGTTTTCTCCCTCTCCAAAAGTTTGAATTTCATTGTCACTGATTCCTGTCTCACCATCTAAAAATTCGAGTTAGAATAAAATAATAGGTTGGTGATTAAACTCCATAATTGATCCAATATCACTGAACGACTCTCTCCACAGAGTTGCCTAACCTATTTGAAATTCCACCCATCTCAGAATCACCAAGCTCTTTTGATATCTATTTGGGAGGGGTGGTCATAATGACAAAAGTATATGAAACAGGCACAGTGCGAAAAAATCTGTAACCTTGATAGTTACTTAACCCTATAGTGAACATCGATTTGTGTCAGATAGATACTTTTGTCATTATGACCACCCCGCCCAAATAGGTACCTAGGTAGGTACATAAAGAGCTTGGTGATGAGTGGGATTTCAAACAAGTGATGCATACACTGTTCATGATATATTTCATCAAACGTAGGTACACGTAGGTTTACTTACCTGGCTCTTTAATTGGGAAAATCTCTGCGGGGAACTCATTAGGTACTGATTCTCAACAACGCTCTGTCACCACATGTCAACCTCCGTTGGACGCAAATTCTCTCGCTTCGATGAACACTATTTTCATCACTTTTAGTTTTTTGCACGCAACGACCATTTTCGCACCTCATAACATGTTTTACGAACCATATATTCGCTGTTATATATTTAAAACTCAACATATTATGACGAGAAAACGACGAAAGCTGGCATTTCAAAATGTTCACCAGATGCAACGGAAGAAAACAGTTTTTTGGGCGACATTTGGGGCCGGATCTGTGATCAATCCAATGGTGAAAAACAGCGCTTCGAGAGCAGTATCCGAGCTAGCAATAAGAGGTAGCTGACAATGGGGAAACACAATTCTATCAACCAAACTGTTGTACTACCTACTTCTCTTCCGATTGCCTGATCAAAGCAACGGAAAACCACCTTGTTTCAGTTAAAGAGACCGTATTGCTGTTTTTTGGATTGCTCAAGGCAAACTGTCTTTTACCCATGTACCACCCATTATTATTAGAAGGCAGTCTACCTACTAATGGTAATAACTTCTTAAATTTTCATAGGAGACTGTTTTTCACCATTGAAAAATCTACCAAAAGGTGGAGATTGAGCTGAAAATGTGAAAAAATCGAGTTACTGCTTTTCTCCTTTGAACGGCAGTATTTTGGAATCAGATTTTTATTTTCTCTTTTAAATTCGATTTTTAACAAACGTAGGGAAAACCATCTCAAGTAGTTTGGATTTGTTCAGTTTACCTAATTGCTTCAAAACGTTGGTACAAAAATGTAGGTCACAGTTAAGGCTGATGATTTTTGTGCAGGTAAGTACTTAGTGAAATAAAACCTGACCAACAGATTTTTACATACAATACTTATTCATATCTCCACCCCAGTAAAATGCCCATCAAGTACCAAGTATAATGTGGTATCACGTTACAATGCTCAAGCCCAATATTTATGGTAAACTAAGAACAAAATTTGAATTTACCGCCAATTACAGCGTTGTGTGGATTCATGAATTCATGAATATCAAGTTACTAAACATCCATAAACAATCGTTCATTCTTTTTCCCTTATAAACAATTTTCCTTTGAGATTAGAGTGCTTGAATTTTGATTCTATCTTTTTGATAATTTTTCATCTCGTATTTATCAAAATAAGTCTCGTCGTAATCTACCTTTAAATGTGGATAGAACTTCATTTTTGAAAGTTTAACTTGTTTGAAAGAATATTCATTACAAAAAAAAAATTACTTTTTTAAAATTAAAATAATTACAATATTTAATATCCACCATTTCAAGAAAGGTTTCATTTCGAATTGGAATAATACAATTTATTATAGGTAATTACGGATTAATTTGCGTAAATGTGAATCATACATCAATTTATAGAGAATCGATTATTGAGATTCAAGAATCGAAGCACTAACATTGATTGCGACACCAATGAGGTGGGGTACTTTGCCGGGTGGTTGTATGGAAGTGCGTTATAGTGTCCAACTGATAAGGAGCTCAGGGGTAGAATGATCGGGGGCTCAATGCTCGGGGGGTACAATTCCGGGGGGTACAGTAAAACCTTCCCAAATCGATTCCACTCCGGGGGAACAATGACGGAGGCTCAATGCTCGGGGGGTACAATTCCGGGGGGTACAGCGATAGCAACCCGACCGTGCGGCATGGTAACGGTCTGACTTGAATTTGCTGTGGTGCATCGTTTCACAGAGTACCGGAGACAAGTTATTCAAATCGTTTATTCAAATAGTGAAAAAGTGTTTTATCCGCGGTTGTGAGTCTGTAGAAAACTGTTCATACCAGTGCCGTGAGGAAAGGAAAGACGGTCGTTTAGCTTAGCATACAGAATTATCAGGTTCCTGCCATCCATTGCTGTGATGACCACTTCGCAGTACCTTCACTTTTCCTGTGATCTATTATCTGGATTTGAAAGGTATATATTTACGTTATGTTATTCCATATCAGAACTACTGGTTTTGTTCTGATATAGTTATATTTACATACCTACTCTACATTTCGCAGTATGATGTTTGTTGGTACCCGTAAGTACCAACGTTAGTACTGTATTTGGGAGACTTGTGGAAAGAGCGCGGGCTCGACGCTTGCTGAGTTGCTGTTATGCACTCTCGACGCTATGTCAGCGTAAAAAGTGAATATCAGCGTAATTGCTGATGTGACATGTATGTACGTTCGTTAATTGTTCAGAGCTAGTTTGGCTTTGGTCTTTCATTATCAAAAAGTAAAAGTGATACTGTTCATTATAAAGAAAAGTACGGCAGGAAGCAATTCGATCACATACTTTCTTCTGATCGCGAACGTCTACATTCGTCTTGTAGCTGCAATAGTTCAGAATGGACGTTGATAATTTCGATACACGACCAAAATTCACCCTACAGAGGAACAGGATGGTAGGTACTTCTCAAGTTCGAACTCGAACCGCAACAAATAAGATTATTCATAGATACCTATCTACCTGTTATATTGTTGCTGATAACGTATTGGGTCATATTTTAGCTTCAACAAGCTGCCGAAAATTGGTTGTGGTTAAAAACGGTTGGGTTAACAACTGGAACTAAAACCTCACGTCGTACCTCACATCTGCATACAACTCAACGAGGAAGTGCTAAGAAACGTAAAACGGCTTGGAAGTCAACTGACTGATTCTACTAGAAAAAAGAACCTTACAGTTTATTGGTAAGTAGGTACTTATCTCCTTACAACATTGAAATGTAGCAACATACCTATAATGTACAGGATATTCTCGAGTATAAACACTCAATTTGTGAGGTTATTGATGGAAATACGATACGGGCCATTCTCACGAAAACGTCGGATCCTGCGTCTGGTCGATTATCCGGTTAATCATAGTTTTTCTTCTAGTTTTAATTATTCCTTCTTATAGAAATCGACGAGCTCTTTTCAGCCCATATATTTTTAGAATTAACAACTAATTCATTAATTATGTAAAAATTCATTAAAAACGAAAAAGTCAGTCCCTACCGCATGTCCGGAGCCGTGGTTGCCTACTTCTGTCAGCCTTCAAAGTAGTAAATTGGTTATTTTTCAACAATTTTTGGAGTTCGTTCCAACCCTAATATTCCTAATTTGCAGATCCTCTAACAGAATCTTATAAGAAAACAAAATTGTGCACGTTTGAAAGGAAAATATGCGTGTCCTGAGGATTACGCTCAGTCCCTGCCGCAAATAGAACTTGTTAGTTTGAGACCATATTCCCTTTTCTGAAGGATATGGGCCTCATCCTCCATTGTTCTACCACTATTCCTCATGGTCTTCAAGGTTTGATTGTAGGGGTTCAGTGTTCAACAAAACGGTGGTGAGGATAGTTAGTGCCGGCACCTGCACTTGGCCAACCATATCAGTCAGTCCCTGCTACGCTTTTTCTACGATAGTATCTTTTCTTTTTTGTTGTGGTCTTTCATTTTCGAAATAGTTGGAAGTCCAGGTTTACAAATATATTTGCATATTTCTCGAGAGATTTATTTTGCAAGAGAAATATATGGAAATGTGTTGTTTCGTCAGTCCCTGCCGCATCAGTCCCTGTCACGAATCCATTTTTGGAAAGTATAACTTCCACATTTTTCATCCGATTTCGATGAAATTATCTGGGGTTACGCGGATTAGGTTGTAGATGGTCCCCTATGAAAATCATTACCTCCGGACTGATATTAGCCAGTTACGTGAATTCCTGGTAACAGCCATAATTTCAACATTTTCTATCATATTCCGATGAAATTTTCAGGGATTACGCGGATTAGGTTGTAGATGGTCCCCAATGAAAATCAAGGCCTTAAAAGTGACAGTAGCTACTGTGCATGCGTAAAATGCGCAAACGTAAAATCCTTATAGCAGCCACAACACTCTCATTTTTCATCCAATTTTGATGAAATTTTGGACTGAAGAACTCAAATTTTTCATTTTATATTAAAATTGTAATATTGTATAAAGATTCTATGCGACTGCATTAAATCGGTTTATGAATTTACATATTTACCGATCGTTACTTTCCTTAAAACGTTGTCCCTGACTACAATAAAGCCAGTCCCTGCTGAGGATGTCAGTCCCTGCCATCCTCGGATCATATTTTTGATTTATTATGTACTTAATAAGAGAGTTCATGCTTGGCCGACAATGTCATTTCACACTACACATAATAGAGAAGTTGTATAAATTTTGCTGGGTGAAAATAAGAACATTTTGAAATCTGGAAAAATCCACTTCAAATCCGACGTTTTCGTGAGAATGACCCATACATATTTATACTTGAAATGCGTAAAAGGGCTGTTTGGTCGTAAACTTCCGTATTAAAATTACTATCGCAGATGTTTCGTAGAAAAACCGGCAGGTGTTTGGTTTTTGGCAAGACAATTATGCTGTCAATTTGTTTAATTCTATTTGCATCGCTTAAATACACAGAAGATGCGACCCTGTCAAAAAACGCTGCAAATTATTACACAACGGTTTATTATTTTTATATAGATCACTCGTCTACAAAATCACCAACCATCCAATATGAAGAAAAAAATCAAAAAAAATAAATAAATAAATAAAATAAAAAACAAAATAAAAAAAAATTAAAATCACCAACCATCGATCGCTTTTCGGTCAGCTCTAATTTGAACGGAGATTAGGCCTCTTTTGCGATTCACACTCGTGTTTTGATTTATATATATATATATTTCAATATAAACCCTTAAATTTACGTAGGGAGCGAACGGTTTGTCCTACAGAGCTCCGCGTGGTCTCAAAAAATTCTATAAATTCTATAGAATCCTAAATTGAAGGAAAAACAATACCTTTATATCGAAATTTTTTGAGTTAGGGCGTTTTCAAAATTTCAAAATTGATTTTGGAACCCTTAGGAGTGACCTACATCAACCAAAAGCTTCGGGGCACAACTAGACCCTAAATGGAGCCTACATACCAAATTTCATCAAAATCGGTCAATGCTAAGTGGCAAAAGTGCCGCGTACGGCGGACGGACGGCCAAATTTTTATTCGATTTTTGGATTGTACGTACCTTGAAACGTAAACCATCAAATTTTGAGGGGGTGTTAAAATTTTTTTTTTCTTGGTCGATTCCAAAGGTTCATTATTGAAAATAATAAACCAAAATGGAGTCAAAAATGGAGGAGCTCAATCCTTTACGGGATTGCGTGAAGGTATGAATGTCTCATGTTGACATTATTTTTTAGAATTAATGTAATTCATGTAATTCCTGTCCAGCTGTTATAGCTGCCTACCTCATTCGTTTGTTAGAACATGATTATTTTCCCGTAAAAACAAACCGAAGGGTTGCCGGAAGGTGATCTAATCTACTCTGCAATTTTTTCGCCTAGAAAATACTTGAGCTTGAAATTAACATCAAACCCCTGTTCATACGAGGCACAGGTACCAGCAGTGAAGAGCCACTGAATTTTAATTTCTCTATACCTGTATTTTCCACATTGAATATTACAAATTTTGATAATTGAAGCGTTAGTTTTCCAATTAAGGCGGATTTGAATGCGTGATTGGCCAATGGATTTTATTTTATTTTATATTTGTATATATTTGGTGATAATACAATAAGACAAGGCCTAATAACAGTACCTATATCACAAGTCGATACTACAAACTAGAAACATAAAATTACATAATGACAGCACTTTTAATACACACTTACGATAAATCAGAAACACGAGTGTGAATCGCAAAAGAGGCCTAATCTCCGTTCAAGTTTTAGCTGACCAAAATGCGATCGCTGGAGGTACGTGGTAGGTATAGGTTTACCACAGAAACTTTGTGTCTGTGTGGCGCCTCCTAGGTGGCGGATCCGCGAACTATAACGATCTAGTCAACCTTCCGGGCGTATGGCCCAATGCTCCCCCCGAGCCGACGGAAAGTGAAAGTCATTTTAGGACTGAGCTGAGTGCTCCGCTTTCCAACGCATTGTTGTTATCGAACTGTGCCCTATGATCCCACTCTTGTCTCGAGATTCCGATTCCGTTAGCGATAGACAGTGATGGGTCATATCAGTATTAACGATGAACTCAATGGAGACTCAGTGGGTGAAAGGTGGCGGTCGCAAAGGTGGTAACATGATATTTCGTAGCGAGGGAAATTCGGGGCGATTTTTCAAATTCGTTTACCACAAAGATTTGGCGGAAAGTGTCCTGAGGTGGACGTGTGCGCAGAGGACGTCGGCGAAATGTGGCGCATTTTTGAAAACGTTAGGTGAACAAGTGATTTTCGCGTCTGAGGTTCACGCTCACGAACCTCCGAATGATTTCGATGTCGTCGAACTGCGAACCAGTGTTAAAAGGAAAGCTTGTGAAGACATATCCACTGCTCCCCGTAAGGTAGGAACTAAGAAAATATATTTGCTACATAAATAGTAAGTTTATTCTGGACATTATTCAGTTTGTTATTCGTTCGTAGGTCATAAGAAGAGCGCTAATGGAAAATCCTGACATGAGCCCTAATGTCCGTGACGTGATAAATTTGCTGTACGTGGTCTACAAACAAAAACGAAAACGACGGCCCACTCTACCAAAATCCGCACAAGAAGTTTTTTCAGTCATTCGTGAAATGAAAACAGAAACGTCGCGGGGAGATGAGTTTCTGTTGCACGCCGACTCCGAAACAGGCATTGTCATATTTTCCTGCCTCGCCAATATGCAATGCCTGGTGTCCTGCTCAGTGGTGTATATGGATGGGACTTTCAAATTTTGTACCAAATTTTTTTACCAATTTTTCACGTTACATGGGCACTACAACGGTATGTACATTCCCTTAGCGTTCTGTCTTCTGCGAGGTAAAGACATTTCCACCTACGAACAGTGTCTGCGCGCCATAGTTACCAAATGCCAGGATATGGTGGGAGAAACTTTTAGACCAACCACATTCGTAATGGACTTCGAACAAGCCATGCACACGGCAGTCCTAACTATCTGGCCGGACATGGAGTTTTCATGGAGGGATCATTAGGCACCACCGAGTCATTCCGGCCGGATCATTCAGCACCACGGGAGCATTAGGCACTTTTCATTTCAGAGCATTAAGCTCCCACTTTCACCGCTCGGGAGCATTAAGCAATACACCCAACCTTCCATGGTGAAACCTTGATACAGAATTTGGAGAGGTGAGAAATTTGATGTTCGTGTAGTAATGCACGAATTTCAAGCTGCAGTAGGAGGGAAATCATGTCACTTTTGAGGGGAGAAATTCCCGAAAAATTATCGTATGCGCGAAAATCTGCTTGGTAATAAGAGATAATTAGTTCTATGTTCTCCAGAAGAATGGCGACAGTGGCAAAACTGAGTTCTTTGCAGACGATCTATTTAGAAAAATAATAGACCTTTGTGTAATAATTTGCAGCGTTTCTAAACACAGTCGTGCAGCATATCATTTTGAGCCTATCATATTAATACTGTTCTTTGCTATCTTTCGAGCTCATTTCCGCATAACAACTGTTAATTATAAAGGTAATTATAAATCAAAAACAGGCGGAGTACCGCTGAATACATCTAATTTATCTGTTTTTTGTAGGTATTTCTGAACCTAGTGCTACATGCGTGAGAGTTGAATATCGCTGCCCAGAATCGGTCTCTAGGAGAAGAAAACGAATTTCAACTCCAAGGCCTGTTGATGACAAAGGTGAGCAACTCGTATAAAGTGTATCATTATCCATGATTAAGACAACTTGATCCCTCAATAGAAGACATTTATAACTAACTAACTAACTACACAGCACACACACAGCACTTGCCGATGTGGCCCTTGGCTTCCCGAACACCCTTCCGCCACTGGGTACAGTCACCCGCCTGAGACCTCCGCAATCCCACCACCCAGAGGTCTCTCAAGACATCATCAAGCCAGTGACTCCGAGGACGACCTCTTCGTCTTCTAGTTTCCATCCTAGCTCGCATCATCATTCTCGGGCAGGCCTCCACCGGCATGCAGTCGACATGTCCCAGCCTTGATGAATCGGACTATGTCTTCATGTTTTAATAATTCATCAATTTCTGCATTCTGTCTTGCTCTCCACCCTTGGCCCACTCTGACCGCTCCATAGATCCTTCTTATAATCCTTCTCTCAAATATCCGCAGTCTAGCCTCATCCTCAGCCTGCATGGTCCAAGCCTCCGATCCATAACAAACTGCAGGCCGCACTAGGGATCTATATAGCCTCATCTTCGTTGATCTGGAGATCGCACGGCTCTTGAAGAGTTTTATATTGGCATAAAATGCTCGGCTGCCTGCCATTATTCGTGAGCATATCTCATCCTGTACTTGGTCTATTCGTGACCAAGCTCCCCAGATAGGTGAAGGACCTGACTTCATCAAACTTATAAGAACCAAACGTCATCCCTCTGGGAACCCGCTGGACACGGCTCGGGGGAGATATCTTGAGGTATTTAGTTTTGCTTTCATTTATTCGCAGACCCATTGGCTGTCCCCCTTCATGCAAAACCCCAAAAGCCTCCTGCAGGGCATCAAGACTTCGCCCCAATAAAGCAATGTCATCGGCATAAGCCAGAATCTGCCATGTTCTGTCGACAATTGTTCCCTTCTTATCTGCATTCTTGACAGCCTCATGCAGAGCCAGGTTGAACAGTGTGGCTGACAGCGAACCTCCCTGTTTGACGCCCGAGCCTACCTCAAAGGGTTCCTCGCAGCGGTCACCAACCATAATCCTCGAAGTGCTTCCTTGAAGGGTAATTTCGATTAGCCTGATCAGCTTTGTAGGATCCCGTTTCTCTTCAACGCGTGCATTATCCCTGCTCTGCTAAGGCCATCGAATGCTTGTTGATAATCTTTTTGAAGACATTTATAATGACTAATAACTACCTACCTAGTTAGTTTGCTTGAAGCATTCAAAATCCTACCTAATAGCTTTGTGCTCTGCAACGAAACATAAAAACAGACGTATGTAGGTACCTAGTTTTAAAAATTAAATTTCTGTTCTAAACAGACTTTATCGAAGTGATAGCGGGGACATAACATGCTGAGGAAGTGCAACTTAAAACACACTCAAACAAGAATACGACGATTCCGCCGATCATTGTTGAAGAAGGTGAGCAGGTCTTGTTTAATTTATCAATAGTTGAATTAGGAGAAAAAACAACATTTATTTATGCAGGTATATTTTCTTCTTCCTGTATAAAAACCTGTATATTGAGGACTGGAAAACTTCGGGAGTCGATTTTACTACTAATTTAAGTAAGAAAGTGTCTCCTAGTTATTTCATTGTCACCCTTTATTTTCCAAAGTTTTTTAAATTCCAATTTTTTTTACCCCCTCCCCCCATCAAAATTTGATGTTTTACGTTTCAAGGTACGTAGAATCCGAAAATCGAATAAAACATATTGTTTAGCAATGCATGCATTCCAGGGGACGTCCCATTGGATAAGCATTAGATCAGTTTAACCAGTTGTTAAGAGATAAAACTGTTTCACTTGATGTAATTTATTTATTACTTTAGGCAAGAAATACTAACCCCCCCACCATTATCCACCTTAACATTTCTAGCGGCATGGGAGCCTCGAATCTGAAGAGCATTTAAAAATCCATGATCTACGATACCCAACATGCGAATTCGAGTTCACCCCCCCCCCTCCCACCACCTCCCCAACGCCAACAATGGTGCCAGTCTGGCACCAAAGCGGAAATACGTCGTAACATTGAACTTTCATCTGTTAGTTTTGGTAGGCAGTCCGTCGGAGTTCACATCCGTATTCAAGGTGAAATACAAAAAAAAAAAAAAAAAAAAAAAAAAACACGAAATATGCGGTTTATGGCATCATGGCACCATGGTGGCACCACTATTAGTTCCATGGTGGTGCAGAGAATAATTCATGAAAATCCGGAGGTATAATGAGAATTTTTCCTCAATTTCAAAGCTTGGGTACAATTAGTAAGCTATAAAGGAACCGAAATATTGAAAAATCGGATATTTTGTGAATATTATCCCCCCACTCACCCTCTCCCCTTGCGAATTTTGGTACTCTGGTAAAATCATGTACAACTCGGAAGTTATTTGAGTCAAACAAAAAAAGAAACACGCAAATCGGTTGGAAATTGAGGCCTGGGCAGAGTTTACAGGATTATGCCCGCAAACGCACGTTTTTTAAGCATTAACCCCCCCTTTTCCCCCCTTAAAAAGCAAAATTCAAAATTTCGGCGCCGTTGTGCACAACTAGATAGTTTTCCGCGTCGATGAAAGAAAGAACCACAAAAATCGGTTGAGAATTGAGGCCTGGGCAGAC
Source organism: Apolygus lucorum (assembly GCA_009739505.2). NCBI lineage: Eukaryota > Metazoa > Arthropoda > Insecta > Hemiptera > Miridae > Apolygus > Apolygus lucorum. The sequence goes on from CM019167.2 coordinate 92,569,508, forward strand.
GACACAAGATTTTGTCACACACACACAGACATACACCTATGGTTTTTTTCGCGGATTTCTATTCAGAATGGTCTAAAACGGATTACTGTGTGGTTATTTTTTTTTCTGTTGAGTGTTGTCCAACTTCACCCCAGATCGATCGCATAAGGACGCCCAAGTCTTACTGTGGGACGTCCTAAAAATTGTCCGTCCGTCCGCCTTATGCGGCACTTTCCTTAGTTACCATGGACCGATTTTGATGAAATTTGGTATGTAGGCTCCATTTGGGGTCTAGTTGTGCCCCGAAGCTTTTGGTTGATGTCAGTCACTTCTAAGGGGTGAAAAATAAGGGTTGAAATTTTCGAAAGTGCCCTAGCTCGAAAACTCTCGAAATTTATTGTTAGTTATCGAAAGGTATTGTTTTTTCTCCAATTTGAAATAGTATTGAATTTTTAACAGATTAAGAGACCAGCCGGAGCTCTGTTGGACAAACCGTTCACTCCCCATGAGTACTTAAGGGTTGAACTAATGATAGATCAGAAACAAGCATGCGAATCGCAAAAGAGGCCTAATCACCGTTCAAATTTTAGCTGACCAAAATGCTATCGCGGTTCGTTTCCTCGAGTTGTATTCAGTTTTGCTTCCTTAGCAACCAGTAATCAAGGCAGTGGCAAAGCAGTGGTTTTTGCAGACGAGTGATCTATACAGAAATACAATAAACTTTGTGTAATAATTTGCAGCGGGGTTTTCTCTTGGTTGTTAGGGGGGGTTGTTATCCTTCCCCATGGGTTTTCACGTACCTCAACACCAAAAACTGCGGAAAGATCTCCGCTTTCATATTATAATCAAAAAATATTTTACAATCGAATTTGAGGGAGAAATTTGTGTTTGAACGTGGAAAAAACCCGTTTTGACGGGGGACACGGTGCTTGGGAGGAGCAGTGGCGGTGAATTTCCCGGCGTCCTCCCGCCAAACCGTCGATTTCGTTGAAAAAAATCCACGTTTTTCCACGTTCAAACACAAATTTCTCCCTTAAATTCGGTTGTAAATTTTTTTGATTATACCATTGGAAAGCAGAGATCTTTCCGCAGTTTTTGGTGTTGAGGTACGTGTGGAAAACTGCCAGTAAAACTGCAACAAACAGAAGAAAAGATTGGAAATATCGCCAGCTAGAAAAACATTACTCAACGACTTGATTTTTCACCCATCAGGACCCCGTAAATAGTTTTTTGTAGGCATTAGAAAGATGGGGAATTTGACATCCTTTCCAACGGTGCCCTTATTGCTTCCGAGTCTACCAAGGTAGCGGAAGCTTTGTTTTCACTTTTCAAGGATGAAAAAAAAGTTCTCCAAAATCAAAATTTTCACTCGCGTTTTGCGTTTTAGACCTTTCTGAACAATTTTGGTTCCGTGTCTGTCTGTCTGTCATTAATTCCTTGTATCGAGCATAACTACAGGAAGTTATTGTCCGATTTCTATGAAATTTTCAGGGATTGTGCGGGTTGGTGTGTAGACGGTTCCCTATGAAAATCATCTTCCTCGGACTGATAGAACCGACTGCGCATGCGCAAACGTGAATTCCTTGTAACGGCCATAACTTCTACATTGTCTACCCGATTCCAATGAAATTTTCAGGGATGTTACAGATTAGTATTTAGATGATCCCCTATGAAAATCATCACCCCGGACTGATAGTAGCCGCTGCGCATGCGCAAACGTGAATTCCTCGTAACAGCCATAACTTTACATTTTTCATCCGAATTTGATGAAATTTGATGAAAATTTGATAAAAAATTTTGAAAAAGGTACTTAGAAAAAAAGGTGAAAGAACTTCACCTTTCTTTGAAAGGTACTTAGAGATTGGTGTTTTGAGATTAACTACTATGCATCGGGTCATCTATACAATCGGGTTATGGATACGAGGAAGCTATGTGCCACACCCACTTGGCAGACTTTTTTACATTTTTACGATAAATGTAGGTAGTTATGGTAATTTTTGTAGATGTAAGCCAAACTCACGAAAAAATCTCAAAATGGCAAACTTGGAAAATCAAGGGGTTAAAACAAAATTGCTAACAGACATTTTCTCACTTGAATTAGTTGTAGAATCGACTCCCAAAGCTTTCCGTTCCTTAACATGGGACCCATTGCATAGGTCTTGAAAGTAGATTTTCCAAATATATGCTATGCACTTAATAACGAAACATGAATCACATTGTTTAGTTGAGTAATTTTCCAACTGAAACTTTCGTTCTCCACAGACAATAGCGAAGTTAGTGAGAAAAATCTATAAATAAAATAAAAACAAAGGTGGGATCAGGTATATGATCTTCACTGTCTTGTAAATCGCAGATTTCACCCCATTAGTCCTCCGATTCGTTTCCATCAGTATCAATAATCGAGCTGTCCCCTTCAGCTGATGAGTTGAGAGAGAAACTTTTTTTGTAGTGAACGCTGCGCCGTCACTGATCATCAGCACTTCGCCAGCACTTCTGATGCACATAGAGATGCACCCTGTGGTCATCTCACTCCTTTGCATGACTGTTGACAATAAGAACGACTGAACATTGATGAGTTCGTGAACGATGATTTTATGGTATTAAGGGCGGTATTCATAGTCATGACTCGAGTTGGAAGACTCCTCCAAAGTACGCTTTGAGGAGTCCTTTCCTCCTCGAGCTATTCATAGTTAAGCCTTAAGCCAAAGTCAAGGCCAGACTCATCCTCCAAGTCGAGGAAGTTCTCGAGGAAGCCTTAAGGAGGCCCGACGGCTCCTTAAGCTATTCATAGTCGCCTCATTTCAAGGCGTCCTCGAACCGCCAAAGGCGTCCTCCAATGGCGGTATTCATAGACGACTTCGGAGGTGGAGTCGAGAAATTTTAAGGCCGAATCGAGATATTTCGAGTCGAGAAAGGGGCTTCGAGCTTCCTCAGCCCAAGGTAGGTGAAAAGGTACCTTGAGGAAAGATTTTGATGATATCTACCTACCTGTTATCACAAGCGTTGTCGTTATAAAATATTCTACGGATCTATTCTTCGGTTATTTCGTCCGAAAACATGGATTTCGAAGATATTGAAAGATTGGAGGAATTTGATGAGTATTTGTAGGAATCTTCGCGAGATCAGCGAAGGCCGAAATGTTACTTGCGGGATCAAGAAAACCCTTTGGAGGTGGGTATGATAATAATAATAAACACGGTGAATGCCAGTAATTTTGTTATGTTCTTATTTGTATAGGTATTGGATGATCGAACATTTCGGAAGAAATTTCGTTTTACAAAAGAGACCGTGATAAACGTGCTACTCCCGATTTTCTTCCTGCCCGAGAGTATTTCTGTGAACAGGAAAGAACAGAATCTCTCTTCATCATCTAGGGCTGGGTACTTACGACTGAGTTACTTGCACCAAATTCTGGCATATGTTTCTTACATAACTAGTCGACAATGTACTGAAATTTGGTCGATTCCGGTTCAGTGGAAGAAAAGGCACATTTTGTCGAGGAGAAGGTGAATGGAAGTGACAGTGACGAACCACTATTCAATATTGTTCAACAAGGGAACCCTGGATCTGGATACAAAGTTGTTTTAAAACTAAATTCAACAGAGATCAAATTCGACTTGGATACTGGGTGCTACAGCACAATTGTACCTCTTAAGCTTTTTGAAGAAAAATTCCCTAGCACCCAGCTGTCACCTAGTAGCAAGGCGTTCGTCACGTACCTCCAGGAAAAAACATACCCTATTGGTTCAGCCACAGTGAATGTTGAATATAAAGGTAAATGCTTTCCGAATTTAACCTTTTATGTGGTGGAGACTAGGGGTCCTCCTCTGCTTGGACGATCATGGTTTGAGGCTCTACATTTCAAAATTTTTGATTCTGTTTGTAGTCAACCAATATTCTTCAATGAAGAAGGCATGTCACTGGGTGAAGAGCTAGCCCGTCTCTACCCTGAAGTTTTCACAGACAAATTGGGAAAATTTTCGAAGGGTACAATTAAATTGGAATTGTTACCCAATGCAGTGCCAAAATTTTTCAAGGCTCGACCTGTGCCATATGCTCTCCAAGCAAAAGTGAGCCAGGAAATCGATCGACTGTTGAGTCAGGGAATTTTAGAGCCTGTGGACTACAGCGAATTCGGTTCACCAATTGTGCCTGTGCTGAAGAAGGACGGTAGCATCAGGATTTGTGGTGACTACAAGTTGACCTTAAACCCTTCTCTAAGGATCGATCCACATCCTCTTCCAAGGATCGAGGACCTGTACCAGCGTGTTGGAGGCAACCAATTGTTCGCCAAGATGGACCTATCTCAGGCTTATCAGCAATGCGAGCTCGATGATGAGTCACGCAACTATGTTGCCATTACTACGCAGAGAGGCCTATTTAGGTATACCCGTATGCCCTATGGCATCTCATCGGCACCTGGAATTTTCCAGAAATTAATCGATACATTATTGACAGGCATTGACGGAGTGTCAGCTCTACTCGATGATGTAGTAATTGGTGCAAAAACCTATGAAGAGTTGAAGAAGCGAACCATGCTTGTTCTGGATCGATTGAAGAGTGCAGGTTTAACCTTATCTACAAAGAAGTGCGAATTTGGAAAAGAATCGATCGAGTATCTTGGATTCCGAATTGACAAGCAAGGACTTCATTCAACTGACGCCAAAGTGAGAGCTATTCTGGAGGCACCAAGCCCAACAAACGTGAAGGAGCTTCAGTCCTTCTTGGGATTTGTGAATTACTTAGCCAGGTTCCTGCCTTCTCTAGCCTCCACTCTTAGCCCTCTCTACAATCTTCTGAAGAAGGAAACCAAATGGGTCTGGGACTCTGACTGCGAGAAGTCGTTCCTGCGCATCAAAGAGGTAGTGTCAGCTAATCGTTCTCTAGCTCACTACAATCCCAGTTTGCCAATTCGCTTGACAGTGGATGGATCTGAGCGGGGTCTGGGTGCTATAATTTCTCAGAGATACCCAAACGGTGAGGATAAACCTTTAGCATTCGCCAGCCGGACACTTACTAAGGCAGAGCAAGGGTACTCTCAACTAGATAGAGAGGCAGCAGCTTTGGTATTCGGGGTGAAAAAGTTTCATCTCTACCTTTTTGGCAGACAGTGGATTCTGGCCAACGACAATCGCCCTCTTCTCACGATTTTTGGACCCAAACGAGGGATACCTGCCTGTGCTGCAAACCGCCAACAGAGATGGGCGCTGCTGCTCTCCAACTATACATACACAGTTGAATGGGTGAAGTCAAGCAACAACGCAGCAGATTGGCTCTCCCGTGCGCCCATTCCTCATGAGAAAGAAGAGTTCATTGAGGACCCAGCTCTGAACTATGTTCTAGAAGGAGATATTCCTCTTAACTTCTCAAATATCGTGGCTGAGACAAGAAAGGACAAGATACTTCAAAAATTGGTTACCTATCTGAAAATGGGGTGGCCAACTGATGTGGAAGAAGACCTAATTCCTTACAAACGACGCGCAGACGAATTGCATGTTGAGAGAGATGTTATACTATGGGGTTACAGAGTGGTGATCCCAATGAAGTTGCGGCCAATGATACTCGATGAACTTCATGCATCCCATATGGGAATTTGCAAGGTGAAGTCATTGGCTCGCTCATATGTTTGGTGGCCTGACATTGATGTTGAAATTGAAAAAAAGGTGAAGTCATGTGAACCATGTAATAAAACTAAAGACAACTCAGCCAAGTCTTCCCTCATTCCTTGGGAATGGCCAGCAAAACCTTGGCAGCGGGTACACATTGACTACCTTGGTCCACTAGCAAATCGATATTATTTGGTGTTGGTAGACAGTCATTCAAAGTGGCTCGAAGCATTTGAAACCAAGTCAATGTCATCTCAAACGACCATCTCAATTCTGCGCCAAATTTTCGCGAGATTTGGTCTACCTGATACTCTCGTATCTGATAACTATTCAGCATTTGAATCAGAGCAATTCCAGCATTTCCTGAGAAAAAACGGTATCAAGTTCAAGAGCGGAGCACCATATAACCCGAAGACTAATGGTGCTGCAGAAAATGCTGTGAGAACCGTCAAAAGGCTGCTTAAAACCACATTAGAAGAAACAGGTGCTCAAGATTTAGATCTTGCTCTCCAAAGGTTCCTCCTTGATTACAGGAATACTGCCCACGCCACCACGAACATTTCACCAGCGCAAGCGTTAATGGGTGGAAGCTTGAAGAATAGGTTGGACTTGTTGAGACCACCTCCTGTCTCCCAACAAGTGCAGCGAAAGCAGGAGCAGCAAGTGAAATCATTCGGCGGTAAACAATCTGTGAATTTTGAAGTGGGACAGGACGTTTGGGTGAGGAACTATCGTCGAGAGGGAGGAAACTGGGTCAAGGGAACAGTGAAGAAAATTCTGGGACCCCGAAGGATCCAGGTATGGTTGCCAGAGCTGCGGCTTCTTTGGACCAGGCATGCTGACCAGACTCGAAGGGCTGAACCTGAAAACCAGGATGATACCAGCATCACTCCATTTGATCCAAAAACACCGCAGAACAAAGTGGGATCCTCACTGGAGAACGAAGTGGCATCCTCACCTCCTTTTCTGGGATTTTCATCTCCAAGGGCTCAGAGTGAACCAAAGACTCAACGACTCACTCACCAAACTACTCCGGTAACCTCAGCACCTAATGGGACTTCAAGACATGGTCGACCAATCAGGAATCGGAAGCCAGTTAGGAGACTAATTGATGAACTTCTAAATGAAAAATGTGACAAATAAATCAATGGCTAGAATGTTACCTACTTATTTAATTTACATTATGAGGTAATTTGTGAAATTCTTGTTGTGTTCCTAAAAAATTAGCATGTGTTTACTTCTTTACTAGAATTAATTCAACAATTGGTGATAATATTCATAAATTTGTATTATCCATTGTAATTATTGTCCAGGGATAGCAGATAGTTTCTGTAAAATTGTATAAAAAATTTGGTCTTCTTAAATTTGAGGGGGGGAAAGTGTAGAGATTGATTGTGTCCACATGGATGGATCGGGACATTTAATTATTCGCTGTTGTTCAGTACTTGATTTAGATAGATTGAGTTGGCTACCCTGGACGAGTTCGAGAAAGGTTTCTTCCTAATAAAAAAGTCGTTATTGAATCGAAATACGAAATTATTCTGTTTTAACCCAAGATATTACAAAATGGTCATCTTCAAATAACTCCAAACTCTAGTGAATGTTCGAGCAACATGTCCTCAACAATATACTAAAATATGGTGGGGGAATTTTGAATAAAAAAATGTAATCGACTATGTTCAACTCTTCATAGTACTGTACCTACCTATTAGGTACTTTCCTTGTTGAAAGCACGTATTAATACTAATGGAAATTTGTTTCATATAGTTCTAAAGCCTTCATTTGTGTCACCCCATAGGAGAAAAGTAGAAATTGGTTTTTCTACTGATTTGAAAAGTATAAGGATGTGAAGTTCTGTTGTAACGGAATGACGCGGCCGCGGGAGTCGGGAAGTGTTGCGGGTCAGTCTAGATGCGCCTTTCATCTATGGCTCATTTCACTCAGGTGAAAAGCGCTTTGGTACTTTGTAAATTACAAAACAACGAACGAGCGCAAAGAAAAGGAGCACCAATATTAATATAATATACTTATCTAATAATATAAAACGCCAACCGTACGTACGTATGCACGGAGGGGTTGAAGGGGTCGTGGGAGTGGGGAGAGTTGGTGGCTGGAGGGGTTGGGGGCGGGAGGAGTCGGAGGCGAGAGGAGTCGGAGGCGAGAGGAGTCGGTGGCGAGAGGAGTCGGAGGCGGGAGGGGTCGGAGGGATCGTCTTTGCCTGCTTTTAGTAGGCTTTTCAGCTAGTTGAATATAATACGCTACTTTCTGTTGGGTACTTTCCACTGAAATTGAAATCACTCGCGATTTTCTCCCAACACTTTTTTTTCTCGAAAATTGAGAGTTTATTCAGCTTCGCTTAAAAACGGCTCTCTTCTTTTCTCTTTCCATTTGGAAACTAATATAAAAAATTAAAAGGTAGCAAACACTATTTTATTGAAGAAGGAACACGAACAACAGGAACAGTGATGGTCCATAGTCAAAGCTGAAAAACAACACCAACCATTCTGAAATAAACAATCGAACCTTCTCCATGAAACCTTCACTGAGCTGTTACCTGAACAGGGCTGCCAATTCTTCCTCGACCGTCGTTTGGTAACTCGAGGTCTCCTCGAGTTGAGGTCGACCTCCAAATGCGTTCTGTTCGTCTATGAATAGGGTGAGGAATCCTCGAGAAAAGATAAGTTGGAGGAAACCTTTACTCGAGTCGAGGAAATCCGCGCCTTGAGGAATGACTATGAATACCGCCCTAAATGTATGGCGTTAGTTCCGCTAGTTACAATTATTATCAACGTACCGTATTGGAGAGTCCTCCTACACCACTCGACTTGCTGGTTGCGACGGATTCTCCAATACGGTACGTAGTGATTTCATGTTTGTAAGAACAGTTAATTATCCCAATGTACGAGACAATTGAAAATCTTTATTGTAAAAGTGACCCAAGTTTCATGCCACACGTTGATTTACTGTAGGACGAGCAATTACCAACAACAGAAGATGTGAATATGACAACTGGAATGATGCATTTTTTTTGCATTTTTGAATGCTCGGAATTCAACGTAATTCCGTCTTGCAATGCAAGAAACCTGTGAAAACTTGATTTTCAATTTTTTTCCTTGGAAGTTTAATGTGCGTGTTCCATTTTTTCAGGTTCTACAATAGCGGGTTCACCATCACCGTTGGGTACTGTCAGCGATGGCTGTCACCATTTGTCCGCCAATATCTCCTCCACCCAGAATATTGCGGCTACACTCTAAACTTCGCCAAAGACTGCATCAGGTTTCATCTTCTTCCAATGTAGAAAGCTTTGCTACTGTAACTTCAACTCAGTCCAGCGACAGAGAAATCAGAGGCCTGGAGTGGAATTCTTCCTAGGAATGTAGGTAATGATTATATTTAAAAAGATACGCACCATTGATGCCCATACAACGGTTGCTCATGATTTTGATTGGTCAATTGGCAATTTTTGATTTGTCAATTTCAACAATTTGTTCCAGTGATCTACCCAAAATAAGCTCATTTTGGCTCACTTAATATTTTGGCCCTCAAAACGCTCCAGTTTCCTTATTACCCTTTTCCAACTTCATAGAGGCAATGGGGAATTTCCCTGAATTCTGTTTGCATTTTTCCTGAATAGTTAATGGTGTGGGATCAATGAAAATCGGGTTGATTTCGGAAAATAAGTCTCCTGTTATTTTTGGGAGACAATAAAAATTTATGATTTCAAAAAATAACCGGGAAAACGGACCTCTTCAACGTGAAGCGGAAACGCTCCCTGATTGGCTGTTCGGATCGCCGTCTCTTCCGATTGTTGCCCGATGGTACGACGAAATCGTGTTATCTAAGAGGAAAGTTATCAAACAAAAACAGGGGAAACCTAATTTTCCCCATCTTGCTTTTTCTATTTTTTTTTTCTTCTGTTTTTCGATTTTGATCTTTACTGGTTTTGTGAAATGTTGCATCTGAGGACTATATATTTCAAGATCTCAGCGCTTCAAGCGGCCGTACATGAACAGGTACCAGGCTGACAGGTACCAGGTTGACGTCATCCTCCCGGTTTTTTTAAACGTTCATGTTTTCTACACCGTTTTGTTTATTCGTTAATTAGGAAGTACGGGCTGAAAGTTGGGTGTAGGAGGTTTTTCGAGGTGCTGAATCCGATTTTGGGGTCAAAATAGGAAATTCCGACAATTCCTCATTATTGACAGGTTTGAGATGGAGATTGAAGATTCACCAAAAAATCAGTCCCTAACGTGGTCCGCTTATAAGAATTACAATACTATAAAATACTGAATATAATTTCCTTCTGGGGGGATAAGACTTGAGGATAATCAACGAGGGTGACCAGATCCTGAGGTAGGGGAGTCTGATTGAGCCACCGAGATTATTCAGGTCGAGTCGTGGTAGCTGTCGGTTGTATCTTGAAAATGCTCTTGGTCATCATGTTCTATTTGCTGGGAATTCTCTTCATCTTATTAGATAGATAGATATATGTTTATTTGGCGCCATTTTGTACATTTTTACAATAATATAAATGCGTGAAGGGATGCGATTTGCTCAGATTTCCTACCCATCATTAGGCTTTGCCCGTGTTGTAGGGTAGGATCTTTGCAAAATCGCTCCATATCGGTAAATAAATTGATATCTACTATACATTACCGTAATAGGTAAATTACTAAACAACACATGATTGGACAGAAAAAGGACGCATTTCGATAATCTCTTAACATATACTAACTGTGGTAATCAGGATAGTTGAAATAAGAACGCTTCGAGTTCAATTAATGGAATGTGTAATTATGGGCATTTCGCCTCTTTTATACCTCTAAGTACATTAGGGGAGTAGCAGGGGGTATGCTCCTACTCCCCTGGAGGTGGCGCCCTCAAGGACCACCACACCTCCCCCGAGTTTTTTAAATGTTTCATTAAAAAAATACACAGTAGAGGCGGCGGAGATGGGAGTTGAGGCGCGCTTATGGACGAATTTAGCGGCGTCATCTGTCGGTCGGGCGGCGGCAGCGGCTGGCCAGGCGCACCACGGAGTCTAGGGTTGCCCATTTGTGAGCGTAGGGCCGTCGACGTGGGGGGCTGCGCCTTGGTGGAGTGAAGTGGCAACTGGTCGCCCGAGAGGTCGTCATAGATGGCGACCTGTGCCTGCTGGGAGGAGTGTTGTATGGTACTGGGTGCCTGGGGATGTCCTTGACGACCGGTTCAGTCTTGGACGTCCCATGATTCGACGTCTGGGTCGCAGCCGTCGCTGTGCAGACACCGGAGACGACCGGTTCGGTCGTAGGTGTCTGCGTCGTCATATCGTGGAGAGCCAGGGGGATGCAGTCCGTGAATGCAACAGTGGTTGCATGTCCCATCGAAGTGAGGAAGCGAGATGACGACCTGCGGCGGCTGCGCCGCGATCGATCGTATTTCGTAGGCTGGGGTCCCAGAATGAGGCGGTCCCTGAGTTGGTGGTCCCCGAGTTGGCGGGTCTCGGGTTTGGGGGTCCAACAGGACGCTGTGCTGTGGTCTTGGCTGCAGCCGGAGGGACAGGCTTGGCGTAATCCGGGTTGAGGGGGCGCGTGGGGACGGCGTGTCGGCACTGTAGTGGGTAATAGCTCCTCGTTGGACATGTTGAGATGTACTGGAGCAATTATCAGTCACACTCAATGGGATCTGGAGCGTTGTGAAGAGGAAGGGGTCGTCGTGAACCTGCTGGTTTGCACCTATCAATGGAAACGTTGATTGGTGACCCTTCATTATTGGAGTATGTTATTGTTTTCCCATCGTTTGCTAAGATAGTAAATGGGCCCGTGTATGGACACGCTAGCTTGGGTTTAGGAACATCAACTCGTACATAAACAGATGTAGCTGTAGTCAGAGTAGTAGGTAGGTAGGTTTTAGAGTAGTTTCTGAAACTTTCGTAAGATAGCATCCTTATGTCAGTTGGCGCTGGAGGAGTAAACAAGTCATTTGGAAGGCGAGGAGTAGTTCCATACAACCGTTGTGAAGGAGAGATATTGTCCATACTTGGACGATTTCCTAAGTCCCAGTACAACAATTTATTTAGATCTTGGTACCACTGAGTGGGAGAGGAAGTGGAAATGATAGCTTCTTTGAGTGTACGATTAAATCTTTCAATCATTCCATTACTCTGTGGATGATAGCTATTTGTGTGTTTGAGATTGATACCCAATTGCTGACAGGCACGAGTGAAGTGAGAGGAAGTGAACTGAGTGCCTTGATCAGTGGTGAGGACCATGGGGGGTCCAAATCTGGATACCCAATGATCATAGAAGGAGGAGGTTATAGTTTCTGCAGTAATGTTTCTTAAGGGTATACTCTCAGCCCACCCAGTGGCCCTATCAATACAGTTAAGGAGGTATTTAAATCCATGTGAGTTGGGTAATGGCCCAAAAATGTCAATATGAACGTGATGAAGAGGAAGAGTGTCTCCAAAATCTCCAAGTGGGGCCCGTACATGTCTAGTAATTTTGGCACGATTACAGTTGGGACAAGCACGAACCATTATACGTACAGAGGAAGAAAGATGAGGCCAAAAGTATCGTTCTTTAATGAGATGGGTTGTCCCTTTGATACCAGGATGTGAGAGGCCATGCACATGGTTAAAAACTGCAGATCGAAGGGGTGAAGGAATATAAGGTCGTGGATGGCCTGTGGAAGTATCACACAGGATCTGAAAACCATCAAGAGTTTTTTCAATGAGATCCATTTTATGAAGATGTGGGTCCTCACGTTGTGCTTTATGGAGTTGCCGTAAGGTGAATGGTGGAGAAGAAATGTGTGAAGTTTCACAAGGTGGATTCCTTGATAAATAATCAGCACTGATGTTGCGTTCACCTTTGGTATATTTGATGTCTGAAGTAAATTCAGAAATGAATCTGAGCTGCCTGAGACGTGTAGGCGGGCAAGCATTTGACATAGTGGTGAGAGAGGTTGTGAGTGGTTTGTGATCTGTATAAATGGTTAATTTTCTACCTTCCACCATGGGACGAAAGTGAATTATAGCTAAGTATATAGCCAGAGTTCACGGTCAAACGTGCTGTAATTTTTTTGTGCGTTGTTGAGGGATCTTGAGAAGAATCCAAGAGGATGGAGTGTGTGACCATCTTTATAGTGCAGCGCTGCTCCCACAGCAAAGTCTGATGAATCAGCATAGAGAATAAGGGGCTTTGTTGGGTCTGGATGAGCCAGAGATATGGCAGACTTGAGTAGATTTTTTGCATCTTGAAATGCTGTGAGGGAGGTTGTAGACCAATTGAGGATTCGTTTGTCACGTTTTTTGGCATCAGGAGGGATGAGTTGCACCAAGGGTAGAAGTGTGTGAGCAGCATGGGGGATTGTTCTTCTGTAGAAGTTCAATAGTCCCAGAAATGTACGGAGGTCCTGAACAGTTTGAGGACGTGGAAAGTTGTCGATTACAGCCGTTTTCTCTGGGAGTGGAGAGATGCCAGAGGAGTCAACAAGATGTCCCAAAAATTTGACCTGTGGTTGAGCTAGTTTGCATTTTGACTTGTTGATCTCTAGACCATATGCAGCCAGTGTTTTGAGAACTGTTTGGACGTGTTCATAGTGTTGTTCCTCAGTTTTAGAAGCTATGAGGATGTCATCCAAGTAACAGTAGACATAAGGTATATTTCTCAAGATATAATCGACGTACCGCTGAAAGGTCTGCGGAGCATTTCTGAGGCCGAAGTTCATTCTGTTGAACTGAAAGGTACCAAATGGTGTGATGACTGCTGTTTTAGGGATGTCTTGTTTTCTAACTCTACAGTGGAAGAAGGCTCTGGAGAGATCGTGAGTGCTAAAGATAGTGGATCCATGCAGATTGTTGGTGAAATCGTATAAGTGAGGAATTGTATAACGATCTGGAACTGTTTGAAGGTTGAGAGCTCGGTAATCTGCACAAGGCCTGATGTCTCCTGAAGGTTTTACAACGACATGCAAGGGGCTAGCCCAAGCAGAATCTGATGGTTCGATTATTCCAGTTCTCAGCATTTCCTGGAAGTGTTGCTTGGTTGCTTTGAAGAGAGCAGGTCCAAGCCTCCGTAATTTAGCATGGCAAGGTCGGCCAGTAGTTTTGATGTGGTGTACTACAGGTGTGGATTGAGGATGGGCTGAAGGGGAGTAGGATTCCAGCAGCTTGGTAAATCGCAGAGGAGCAGAGCAGTGGAGTGCACAAACAGATTCATCCGGTGAAGCAAATGTCGGGTTTCCCGGAACAAACTTCCTCTGGTTGGAATCAATGAGACGTTTGTTGTTCAGGTCAACAAGTAAGCCATGATGTGACAGGAAATCTGCCCCTATGATAGCAGAGTTGGTGTCAGCAACAATAAATGACCATTCGTATGTGGGAAGATGGGGGAGATGCACAGAAGCTGTAGTGCTGCCATATGTAGTGATTGGGGTTCCATTGGCTGCAAATAGCGGGTGGTTTGAAGATCTTTTCCATTTGAAAAATGCATTTGGGAGGAGTGAGATGTCGCTCCCAGTATCAATAAGGAAATCGAACTTAGATTTCTTACAAGTAATGAAGAGACGGTTTTTTTTGGGGAGAACGCACAGCAGTCACCGTCTTTGGGGCCGTGCAGACTCGTTTTTTGCCTTTTTCGTGTTCCAGGAACAGGGAAGTTCACACTTGTTTGCGTTGAGTCCAAAACGAAGGTGGTAGAAACAAAGAGACGATCTTCGTGTGGTTTTATTGTTTCTACGTTGAGGAGGAGGACGAAGGTTGCGTGATTTTAATCCTATTACCGCAGTTTCATCATCAGAAGAGTCTGATGACGGGGTTTTTGTGACTGTGGCAGATACAGATGCTGTCAGTGAGTATGGAAGTAATCTGTCCGCGAGTACTGCTAGCTGATCAACAGGAACATCATGAGAAGCAACGGTCAGGCGTATGGAGTCTGGGAGTGCCATGAGAAGAAGGTGGCGAAAAAGGGTTTCTGGAGTGTTGTCAGGAAGAATACGACGAAGTTTCCTGAGGAAAGTACTTGGTTGTTGACCGTCTAGTGAAGGTGCAGTAAGAACTGAGTGAGAGTGGTGCCAAGAACCGGGTCATGGAGTGTCCGGAGGCGTTCACAAAAGGTCGTGTAAGGTAGATCGGACGATAGGCTGATATCCGCCACCAATTCTGCAGTCCTGGTGCCTAATGCCAGAAAACCTCGACGAAATTTGTCCTGTTCGGTCGTGAGTCCTTCAGACAGACAGGCGAGATCAAGTTGTTTGAGCCAGACTGAAGTTAATGAAGGATCATACTCAGGTAACTTCGTCGGAGGGGCAGAAAGGAGAGGTTTAGTATCCATGACTGTACGATCTCTGGGTTTACGTTTCGGAGCCAGATCTGAAACAAACGGGTCAAAAGGGTGTCCTAATCGTAATAAGAGAAACTCTGTTCTGACTAGGAACACCGGAAGTGGCTCTAACAGGCCACAGGGACGGAGGAGGATCCTTTAAAATCTCTCTCAACTGCAGGTTTGCAGCTATCCCACGCAGAAAATGATGTGTTATGGCGATTTATTCGAAGAAGAGCTGGAACTTATGAATTTCTGTGATGTGAAGTAAGAAGCTGGCAGTTGTAGTGCAAGAGGAAGTGATCACGAAGTGTAGATGGTGAATTTCCGATGCGAAGTGACTCAATTCGGCGGAATCCCTTCTTAAATAGCCCTAAATCAGGAGTAGAGGGGTAATTTCGCTGATTAAACGGTGGAAGGCGGACGAGACGAAGGGAAGGCGGGCGAGACGAAGAGAAGGGGGTCAAGACGATGGAGGGTGATGCGGAGCAGAGAGGGGCTACCTGTGACGTAACGGAAGGGGGAGGCGCCGGGTCTGTTATCTCCGCGGTTGACTCATTCGAAGGAAGGCAGAACTCGGGAAGAGAGCGGGAGAGAAGGCGCAAGCGCGAACTGTCCGTTGCTGCTCCGTCGGGACTCGTCGAGAGAAGAATTTTTCTAAGTCCAGAGGGAGAATCTCTTCTTAGTTCTCACGTTGGGTTCACCAGTGTGGTAATCAGGATAGATGAAATAATAACGCATCGAGTTCAATTAATGGAATGTGTAATGACCCACATTTCATCAAGTATTAGTTCTTAAATAAAGAAGCTACCGGAAGGATCCCTGAGTGAGTCACCACCCACTAGGGAGAGACGAGGTACGGGGGATACGCCGACATGACGTCACCCTTCCACCTCTCTCTCTCCCGAGCTAACGAAATGAGTATATAAGCTCACTCAGGGATGCTTCCTCATGCCAATCTAGTCAAGTCTATCGCCTTCGTCATTTCGCTCTCAAACCTTCTCCTCGAATAAGGATCTCCTCGAAGTACTAGGCTCAATAGGTAAATATCCCGTCTTCCCGTCGGTGTGGTTATGAACCGCCGAGGCTGACGGGCTAGCTGCCTCCACAGTGCTTAGCACCTCGGTGTGGTTATGAACCGCCGATGCGACAGCACTTCATGTTAGGCTAGGGAACACTCTCTTAGTTGAGTAGGAGTTAAAGAAGAAAACAAACGCCGCAGCGAGAAGGTCAGCTCCTTCACTCGCCGACACGCAAACACAACAGTGGTGACCCCGCACGTTTTTAACTTCCTATTCGGCACAAGAGATGGACGACAACGGAGTTCCCGCGCCACCGCCGCAGCCTGACTTCGCAGAAGCCGCCAAAGTGTCAATCCCCTTGACACTACCTCCGTTCTACAGGGACGACCCACGCCTCTGGTTCCTTCAACTCGATGCAGCTTACACCGGCGCACACATCAACACTCAAAGGGCCAGATTCACTCGGACGCTCCCTCTGCTTCCCTACGATGTAGCAGTACAAACGGCAGACCTCTCAGCGGCTCAACTCGTCACGCCTTATGACGACCTCAAGGCTAGGCTCATTGACATCTTCGAGCCCTCTCGTCATCAACGGATCACGGCCCTCACACAACAACAACACCTGGGGAACCAAAAACCTTCCCAACTCCTTCGGAAGATGAAGCACCAACTGGGGGACCTTATGCCGCAAGACCTCACTAAAGCCTTCTGGATAAAGGCCCTTCCAGTAGAAGTGCAAACCACCATCGCTCCGTGGATGACAAAAGATGCGGAGTTCCTCGCACCAATCGCCGACGCAGCTCACGAGATACGGAGCACAACATCCGTACATCAGATCGACCCTACACCGCACACCGAAACGGTCGATCGTAAGCCACCCTCTCGTGTCAAGAAGCCGGAAAGACAACGTCCGCGCAGCCGATCACCATCCCCGGCGCGGAAAGGAGGACTCTGCTGGTACCATTTCACCTTTAAAAAGAAGGCGTTGAAATGTTCAAAACCATGCTCTTTCAAAACTGTGTCCTGGCAGGAAAACTAGGAGGCCCGCCTAATAACAAGGCGGGCACCTCTTACACCGACATTTCCAACAGACTTTTCGTCAAATGCCGGAAGAACAACATCCCCTTCCTCATAGACACAGGAGCAAGCATTTCAATCATTCCCAACAACCTTCTCAACTGGAAAAGGAGAACTCACGATCAACTTCTCTTCGCAGCAAATGGTACCGCCATATCAACGTACGGACAATATCGTACGAAAGTAATTCTCGAGAACGAGGCATACGAATGGGTTTTCATAGTCGCCGACGTAAAACGACCGATCATCGGCGCAGACTTTTTGAGTTATTTCGGACTTCACGTCGATCTCAAAAATAGACAATTATACAACCCACATTCACAACGCCCAATTCAGGGATACGTGAACACGGTAAACACCGGAGTCTCAACAGAAGCTACCCCTCCGGCCTTTTCAAACATGCTGGCACGATATAAACCGGCACAGCGACCGTCCTCACTTCTCTCATCGGTGAAACATTACATCGAGACTAAAGGCCCTCCCGTCACAGCTAAAAGCCGCCGCCTTCATCCAGAACAACTTCGTCAGACTAAGGAGAGTTTCGATCAACTCCTTAAAGACGGAATCATACAGCCATCGAAATCTCCGTGGGCGAGCCCCTTGCACGCCGTTCCGAAACCTAACGGGACATGGCGCTTCTGTGGGGATTATAGAAGACTGAACGAACGCACTATCGGTGACCGATACGCCGTTCCTCACCTACGGGATTTCTCATCACACCTTCACGGATGTTCTGTGTTCACAACATTAGATATATCGCGAGCATTCCACCATATAGACGTCAACCCAGCGGACATACCCAAAACAGCCATAATTACACCGTTTGGCCTATATGAATACCGAAAAATGAACTTCGGGCTCAAGAACGCCGCTCAATCATGGCAAAGGTACATGGACCAAATTCTCAGAGGTCTCAACTTCGTGTTCTGCTTTCTCGACGATATTCTAATAGCTTCCACATCAATCAACGAACACAAACGTCACGTTCAAAAGGTACTGGACATCTTCGCAGCAGAAGGCCTTACAGTCAATAAAGAAAAATGCGTTATGGCCAAATCCGAGGTCGTATGCCTCGGCCATCTCGTCAACAAAGACGGCATTAAACCACTTCCCAAAAAAGTGGATAATTTAACCACATTTCCGCTACCTACATCAGTAACGGATTTACGCCGTTTTTTAGGAATGCTGAACTTTTATCGTCGGCACATTCCACACGCCGCCATTCACCAACAACCTTTAGTCGAAGCTATTCCACAACCTTCGAAGAAAAAGGACAAGCGACCTATAGAATGGACGGAGCAACGCCGATTAGCATTCAAACAATGCAAATCGGATCTACAAACAGCGGCACTCTTGGCTCACCCTTCACCTAAGGGCAGGTTATCTCTCACAACAGACGCATCGGAAGTAGGAATAGGGGCGGTGCTTCAACAAGAGGTCAACGGAAGAATCAGTCCTCTAGGATTTTTTTCAAAAACCTTGACCTCAGCTCAGATGAAGTACTCAACCTTCAATAGAGAACTCCTCGCTATCTTCGAAGGCATCAAACATTTCCGCGACTTCATAGAAGGCCGGGAATTTTGTGTCATTACGGACCACAAACCCCTCACGACTTCCTTGCACCAAGACAGAAAAACAGCCTCACCAAGACGCCTACGCCAAATGGAGTTCATCAGCCAATTTACTACGGACATCCGATATACACCGGGAACATCGAATATAGTAGCCGACGCTCTATCTCGACCGTCTACTCCCGAACTCAATGAACTCACGGAATTCCCCACGGGACGTACAATCGCACTCGAACAACAACAAGACAAATCATTCGAGTTACAAAAACTAATCGAAAACGAAAGATTAGAAGAAACAACAATTCCCTCATCCTCCACCAAACTATGGTGTGATGTATCGGGAAATCAACCACGCCCGTACATTCCAATAAAACTCCGAAAATCTATATTTCAGCATTACCATTCCCTAAGCCACCCGGGAATAAGGGCCACAAGAGATATAATTCGGACACGTGCGTTTTGGCCGAAAATGAATACCGACTTGCGCAAATGGGTTCAAGCCTGCGACCGCTGCGCCAAATTTAAAGAATTTCGGCATCCCAAAACGACACCAGAACAATTCGAACACAGTTTACAGTTCGATCACATTCATTTAGATCTCGTAGGACCACTTGCACCCTCTGAGGGCTATAAGTACCTACTAACCATGATCGACAGGAATACAAGCTGGCCAGAATGTGTACCAATGCGAACAATAACATCCAAGGCAATAATCGACAACATCATCAACACTTGGATCGCCAGATACGGATGCCCTCTTCTCATTACAACGGACCAGGGGACACAATTTGAAAGCGCGGAATTTTCAGAATTTCTACGAAAATTCGGAATACAGCGCAACCGAACAACCGCTTACCACCCCGAATCAAATGGTAAAATAGAACGATGGCATCGAGACCTTAAAAATGCATTACGCACAGCAGCCACTTCCTCATCTTGGTCGAAAGATCTACCAACAATCCTTCTGGGTCTCCGAACAACAGTGCGCTATTCGGACGGCTACAGTGCGGCAGAACGCACATTTCGATCTCCGCTTCGACTGCCCGCCGATTTATTCACTCCACGTCCCACAGAGTTGTCATCTGAAAAAGAGACTGAGACAACTGCGAAAATAAACCGACCATTTCCGGAAGCTTTCCACACTTCTCCGAAAATGTACCTCCGTGAGGAAACTCTCAAGAAAGGGTTAAAACCCTTATACTCCGGGCCGTATGACGTCATTAACCGAACTGACAAAACTGTTACTCTCCAAATGGACGGTTCAAAAGTAACAGTGACAATGAACAGATGTCGGCCGGTGTACGGGTTCACCCCCACTCTGGACGCCTTAGATATACCCACCGCGGCGGCCTCGGAAGGCACACTTGAATCACAAACTTCGTTCGATACAGACCTTCTCCTAATAGCAGCCGAGACAAGAGAACATGAACCTACTCTTCACCAAGAGGGAGCTCGAAGAAATATTCAGGCCGAGGAAGAAGCCAACACCGGGACGGTCTCCGCAGCAAAGGCCTCAGGCACAACGACCTTCGCCTTCAAAAGGAGACTCCACCAACAAGGAGAAGCCGCCTGCTACCTCAGAAGCAAAACCCCGACATATGCAGAAGTCGCAGGACGCAAAACAACCGCACCGAAACACCGCACTTCGTCCACACTTCACCATACCGGCAAGGAAGCGGGTTCTATCGGCGTCAACGTCTGCAGCCCACGAAAAGGTCCACCACGAGCCCATCACAAGCCGAAAATGGAACGTCTGGCCCATCGACGTCCCAACGACCAGGAAACGAGCGGAAGTGGTGCTCCAATACTACGAAGCGAAAAACGGTCACATATTCGATGAGTATATACCGAATTATGTTGACGAAGCCCCGATCTCACATCTCGACGAAATAGACAACATGACCGGGCTGGAAGACATCATTTATGACACAGTTCGCTCCCTTCTTCCACCACATCCTATTTATCCTTCCCAAAGACCCGGACCGAAGCCCCGCCGTCGTAGAGGCCGCAAGGCCAGGGCCCTTCTCTCCAAACTTCGGTCCGGGCAACTTTTAATACTCTCAACCGCACTCTCCAGAAGAAGAATGCGAAGCAAACCTGTAAACAGGGAGCGACGTACGACACGCCGCACGAGAACGAGAAACACCCCACGGAAAACTCAAACGAAATTCTTCCTGGTCGCACAAATGCAACTACCAACCGCCTTCTCGTTCTACATATACAGAACTCAGCCCTGCGGAAAACACCACATGAACATTTTATTAGTGCATATGTTTTTTATACTTTTCTAACGATTTAACCACTCGAATGTTCAATTCCTTACCTTCTGAATTCACATACCTACAACTTTGTAACTTTGCAACCGTATCACCTTCTATATGTTAAGAACTAGGGGGACCTATGTAATGACCCACATTTCATCAAGTATTAGTTCTTAAATAAAGAAGCTACCGGAAGGATCCCTGAGTGAGTCACCACCCACTAGGGAGAGACGAGGTACGGGGGATACGCCGACATGACGTCACCCTTCCACCTCTCTCTCTCCCGAGCTAACGAAATGAGTATATAAGCTCACTCAGGGATGCTTCCTCATGCCAATCTAGTCAAGTCTATCGCCTTCGTCATTTCGCTCTCAAACCTTCTCCTCGAATAAGGATCTCCTCGAAGTACTAGGCTCAATAGGTAAATATCCCGTCTTCCCGTCGGTGTGGTTATGAACCGCCGAGGCTGACGGGCTAGCTGCCTCCACAGTGCTTAGCACCTCGGTGTGGTTATGAACCGCCGATGCGACAGCACTTCATGTTAGGCTAGGGAACACTCTCTTAGTTGAGTAGGAGTTAAAGAAGAAACAAACGCCGCAGCGAGAAGGTCAGCTCCTTCACTCGCCGACACGCAAACACAACAGAATGTATAATTATGGGCATTTCGCCTCTTTTATACCCCTAAGTACATTAGGGGAGTAGGAGGGGGTATGCTCCTACTCCCCTGGAGGCGGCGCCCTCAAGGACCACCACAGGTCCCAAACTAGTATACTCAAAATACACAGTAGGTGCCTCGACCTATGTAAACGTAATGCATAAAATAAAGGTAAAAGGTGGAAAGCAGAATAATATAAATAAGGGAAAGAAAATGAAATGTAATTTTGAGAAAGAAAATGAATAAAAGAACCACCTCTCTGCTTGGAGTGAAAATATGAAAAGAGAAAATATGGAAAGTATAAAAAGAACGATACCTGTATGTTGGCTGAAATGCAAATGATAAACTGAATGGACACTGAGAGAAACTTTGAAATGGAAAATTAAAAAGGATGAAAATCCTAAATTTAAACTGGCCAAATGGCAGAAAAGATTTTTAATAGAGCAAATGTAAAAGGCGGCGCTATGGCGGAGGCAGTCGGAGACGAAGTGATTTGATAGCTGGTGGGGGCCGGTCGGATCCCGGTTCCCCCTCTAGGAACCCACTCAGGTCCATCAACAAGTTAGAGTTTAATTTATTTGTATTAGATTAAGGAGGCAGAATTATGATGGATATATTCTATATGGAAGCGAATAGTTAGTGAATCTTAGGTGAAAGTGGAGGTGGCGCTGGGTAGCGGACGGATACCGTCGCACTCCCTCTCTTAAGCCAGGATTGCTACTTGAAGAGGGCAATCCTGGGTGATGTGGTGTCTACCCAGCGTTCCCCCCCTATGGCGATGACACGCAGGTCCCTAGACCGAACGCTGGCTAGACAGTTATAAAAATCATGTTTGTTGTTGTTAAAAAAAAAAAATTCATAGTTGTACGTACTTAGAAGGTTGGCTTAATTTTTGTTGGTGGCCTTGCAGGAAGTAAATATAGTGCCTTGAAATAGTAATTATGAAGTTGGACTGATAGAACTGATATTTATACTGATACTTATACTTGTACTGATACTTATTACTGTTATTAAGCTGATGACATAAGTTTCCTATCTGCAGAGATAGTCGGTGGTCTATGAAGGTAGAATATATACATGTTACATCTCATTCCTCCCCCCCAAAAAAAGGGTGTATAAATTGCCGGTTTGGTACAAAGTTTTGGCTTCCATGAAGTTATATAATTGTTTAAAAAGCTAATTAAGTTTGGTGATTGTACTTTAAAGTTTTAATTTAGATTTACTTTTTGAGTTGTTGTTGACTGAAAAAAAAGGAAAAATATCAATGAAGTTACTGGAGTTACTTGTGTTGAGTTGGGAAGCTTGATTTCGTTGCTGATGGTTGCGCGGGGGTCTTGGCGAGGAAACCGTGCGTGGGAATAGGCTGATGATGCCACTCCTCACGGCCGGGTGAAAACCTCGTCGTCTGTAGTGAGTGGAGGATGGTGTAGCAGGTGTGTTGGTATGCACTGAAAAATTTGAAGTGCATTAGAATGATGCTATTTGACGGTGCTTATGCTGTAAAAAGATTATTAAGTAAGAATTATTATGGTTTCAAATTTGCAGATTATTATTAGGTGGTAGCACGTCGGAATAGCTTCAGCTGGCTGACGTGCTGGCGCTTGACGTCAGTTGAATTTGTCAGGCTTTTCAACTCGTAAGTGACAGGTGACAACTTTGTTGTAATTTCATAAGGTTCAGAATATTTATAGGAAATTTTATCGTTTATGCTATCAATCGCGCTGCTTAATATATAACTCTTGATGAGGCATACGTCGCCTTTGTTGTAAGATATTGCTGAATGTTTCTGGTCGTAATATTTCTTTTGAAGTTTACGTGCAGTGGTCGCATTAGCGTAAGCTTGGGACCATATAATTGACTGGTCGATGGTGGGCTGATCCGGAGGGATATCCCAAATTAAATGTAGGGGAGTTTGGAATTCTCGCCCTAGGAATAATTTCGCTGGGGCGTACAAGGTTGAAGAATGTTTGACGTTATTGATTGAAAGTTGAAAATGATGCAAATTTATATCCCACTCCACCTGATTTGTTCCGTGGTATGCTGTTATGGCTGTCTTGACGTCTCGGATGACGCGCTCAGCCTTGTTTGGAGAATGGTAATGGCGTGGCAGCAGCTTTGCGTTGACTCCATTCGTCAACAGGAAGGCGTTGAAGAGATGGCTGGTGAAGACGCTGCCATTGTCAGTTATGATGTACTTTGGGTATCCATAGAATGAGAAAACATATTTGATTAAGTTATCCATTATGATTTGCGATGTTTGCTTCTTGAGCGGCAATAAATTATATAATTGGAGAATGCATCCACAATGATTAATAAAAATTTATGACCCTGAGTGCTTCGTGGGAAGTGCGCCACATCAATGAATAGTGCCTCCATTGGGTAGGTATATTGGTAGCTGGAATGTGTACCAGGAGTATGCTGTAAATGCTTACTCCCAGCGCATATAATACATTTTGAAATATGTTCACGTACATAGAGTTGTAATTTGGGATAATAAAACGTTCGTTGGATTTTTGCTAAAGTTTTCTGGATGCCTTGGTGGGCACCAAGTACAGAATCATGATAAAATTGTATAATGATAGGCAACATTGATGCTGGTACATAGATGCGCTGTAAATTATGAAGTTTGTAGTATAATAAGTTGTTGTTAATGATGTGATTAGTATCTTGTGCCCCTGGGGCACTCTGTAATTGATTTATCAGAGGACCAATAGTTGGGTCCTCACGCTGTAAACGTGGTAGTTCATTAAACACTTCAGGATATTGCTGTAATACCGTAAGATATTCGTTTTTGGAGTGGTTATCAGTCGTTTTTGATACATTATGATCAATGGAAGTAGTAGGTACAGGTGGCTTATTTGTTAAAATATTGGTTAGGACTTTCTGATAAGACTCAGATTGTTTGGTGAAAATTGCATTTGGTTCCTGAAAATAATGGGATGATACCCGCGCAGCTGGTTGTCCTTTGGCATGGCCTTCCCGTTTTGTCTTCACCTCGGCGGTGGACGCCTTCACCTCCGGGTGAGACCCGGGGAAAGTACCAGTGTCATCGGATTTCCAGTCAGCTCTAGATAGGTAGTCTGCGAAAGCATTCTGCTTGGAGGGTATGTGGTTTATCTGAAAATTATACGACATTAAACGGGTTACCCAGCGTTGAACGCGGGCGTTCGGATTGTCCATATTAGTTATGGTTGCTATAGATTGTTATCGGTGTAGAGTGTAAACTTGGAATGTTCTACATAAAACCTGAATTTACATATGCCGTTCAAGGCGGCTAAAAATTCTTTTTCGTAAATAGAATATTTTAATTCTGGGTCGGTGAGCTTGCGACCGCCATAAGCCACTTGCTTATGCTTTTTAGGACGTCCCACAGTAAGACTTGGGCGTCCTTATGCGATCGATCTGGGGTGAAGTTGGACAACAGTCAACAGAAAAAAAAAATAACCACACAGTAATCCGTTTTAGACCATTCTGAATCCAAATCCGCGAAAAAAACCATAGGTGTATGTCTGTGTGTGTGTGTGTGTGTGTGTGTGTATGTGTGTGTGTGTGTGTGTGTGTGACAAAATCTTGTGTCGTCTGCACAGGCCTTAGTACTCAACCGATTTTCCTGGTTCTTTTTTTGTTCGACGCGGAAAACTATCTAGTTGTGCACTACGTCGCCGGAATTTCGAATTTTGCCTTCTAGGGGGGGAAAGGGGGGGTTGATGTTCAAAAACGTGCGTTTTGGGCATAATCTTGTGTCGTCTGCCCAGGCCTCAGTTCTCAACCGATTTTTGTGGTTCTTTCTTTCATCGACGCGAAAAACTATCTAGTTGTGCACTACGGCGCCGAAATTTTGAATTTTGCTTTTTAAGGGGGGGAAAGGGGGGGTTAATGCTTAAAAAACGTGCGTTTGCGGGCATAATCCTGTAAACTCTGCCCAGGCCTCAATTTCCAACCGATTTGCGTGTTTCTTTTTTTGTTTGACTCAAATAACTTCCGAGTTGTACATGATTCACCAGAGTACCAAAATTCGCAAGGGGAGGGGGTGAGTGGGGGGATAATATTCACAAAATATCCGATTTTTCAATATTTCGGTTCCTTTACTGCTTACTAATTGTACCCAAGCTTTGAAATTGAGGAAAAATTCTCATTGTACCTCCGGATTTTCATGAATTATTCTCTGTACCACCATGGAACTAATAGTGGTGCCACCATGGTGCCAGGACATGGTGCCATGATGCCATAAACCGCTTATTTCGTGTTTTTTTTTTTTTTGTATTTCATCTTGAATACGGATGTGAACTTCGACGGACTGCCAACCAAAACTAACAGATGAAAGTTCAATGTTACGACGTATTTCCGCTTTGGTGCCAGACTGGCACCATTGTTGGCGTTGGGGAGGTGGGGGGGGGGGGTGAACTCGAATTCGCATGTTGGGTATCGTAGATCATGGATTTCAAAATGCTCTTCAGATTCGAGGCTCCCATGCCGCTAGAAATGTTAAGGTGGATAATGGTGGGGGGGAGGGTCAGTATTTCTTGCCTAAAGTAATAAATAAATTACATCGAGTGAAACAGTTTTATCACTTAACAACTGGTTAAACTGATCCAATACTTATCCAATGGGACGTCCCCTGGAATGCATGCATTACTAAACAATATGTTTAGTTGTAGAATCAACCTGCGTTAATACATAGGAAATGGCATGGTGGGAAGCATCTGTCCAAATTGAAAAAGGTTTAGTGAAATCTGGCAACGTTAGTACAGGTGGATTAGATAAATAGTTAATAATCTTTGGTATGACTGTTCGCATTCGGCGTTCCAGTCAAATATGGCTTCTTTCCTACGGAGTTTATTTGAAGGTACGCATAATTCGGCGTACCGTGGAATGAATACCTGGAAGAATCGGGAACTTGGCAACTGCCCTCCCGGCAAACTGCCCTCCTACCTCTTTAGGTCAGTTTAAAACCCCGGTTTGAAACTGCCCTCCTAGGCCATCTCGAGCGACTGCCCTCCCGGTAAACTGCCCTCCTGTTTTAGGAGGTCAGTTTCGAACCCCGGTTTTAAGCTGCCCTCCTAGACCACCTCAAGAAACTACCCTCCAAACTTCCTGCTTCCAACTTTTGAGGGTCAGTTTCGAACCCCGGTTTTAAACTGCCCTCCTAGACTACCTCGAGCAACTGCCCTTAAAAAAAGAAATCGCAAAGTCGACCTTACCATTAGAAAGTTGATTAAATTTGCAAGTTTTCCTGAGATTAGACAGTTTTCAGCAAGTTTTCCTGAGATCAGACAGTTTTCAGCAAGTTTTATTGGAAATGTAGTTAACGTACCTACGTACAAGTTATTTTAGGAACTTTTTAGAAAAATGTTTAGAAAATGTTCAATGTTTAAACTGCAATTGCGATCCGTTCTTCATTATGAATGTGCTTTAGGCGTAAATCCGATAATGAGATCAAAAGTAGAAGACATTGTTTCAAAGTGAAGAAACGTGGGTATCATCAATCATCGAAAGATGATTAGAAACGGTATCTAAGATTTTAACATGAATATGCTTTAGCCGGGACCTAACTGCCGAAAGTAGCGCGATACCGATGAACTTCCATTACTAGGGAGTGATGTCCGCTAGCGACCTGGTATAATATACACTCCTAATACTATGACAAGAAAAATCAATAATGCAAATATTATGAACTTTAATAAATAATGCAGGACGAATGAGAGCGAAAGGGAAGAAAGTTACGAAATTATGAATTGATGTGACGTGACTTTATGAATTAATGTGACGGGGACGGAACATCGTCCTCAGATGCTGGTTCAATTTCACCGATCGATAATTAACTTCCTGGATCGATGGCTGATCGATAATTGACGTTCTAGGCTGAAGCATATTCATGTTTCTTGAATTTTAGCCGTAAACTTTAAGCAAAAGCATCTGGGGTGCAGGGGATCTGTATATTATATTAATATATTTTGAGTACTTATATAAATACAGTCCAACTCTGTTCAAATTGTCATGTTGGTATGTACCAATATATATTTTGTATATCTCTTTGTCGGTCAGTCAATCCTCATCTGATTACAGTCAAATGGTGCTACCATCATCAAATTTGATACGTTTAAATATATGCCATTTAGAAGGAAATTTACTTTCCATATTTCTCAAGGCCCTGTTGACTATCATTATGTAATATCATAATATGTACACCCAAGAGAGGATTTTCTGGGTCACAAACTATTTTTCTACCCTTGCATTGCCCAGGAGAGTTTGTCTGTCTTTCGACGACAATTAAATTGTATAAATATGTATGTACAAATACAGGGTGTCCAAGTTTTTTATGCTAATACTTCAAGTATAGATTCTACAACTAATTTGCAACAAAAAATGTCTCATAGAGATTTTCTTTAAACCCCCTTAAAATCCGCCTTTTTTGACTCTTAAGATTTTTTCGTGTTTTCGACCTTACACCATTAAAACGGCCATAACTCCCTTGAATTACACTCAACATTAAAATAAGGGTACTGTTGGAAAGAGCGTTAAATTTCCTATAAGACTCATATCAGACCGATTCTTTAAAATGGCTTCTGGGAGGAGTGTTTTGAGCCCAAAGTTGAACTTTTTCGATTTCTACATTTCTTCAAAAATTTCAATGGCATTTTAACCACCATTTTCGTTTTCCCAGCCGTTCTTCTTGACGGACAAAAACATCTACGTTTTCTCAGCTTTCTTTTCTTATAGAAAACGGACCGCCGATCTAGTCGAAACCTAGTCATTCATAAATTTATTCGTGTTATTGTTCGTGTGTAGTACTGATATTTCCAGTCTTTCGTCAAATTCGTGTCATTGTTCGAGTCTACTGTTATTACTATATAGTCATTCATCAATTCGTGCCATTGTTCGTTTTTGTTAATGTTATTACTTAAAATTAATTTATCAACTTTACGTTCTTATAATATATGTTAACGAGCTCCACTAAAAGTTACGAGGGACTGTCACTGGACAGATACCCTCTTTCATGTTCCACTGTACTAAGTACAAAAAATTACATCTTAAATTACCACAACATAAGTAGTATATTAAGTAAGTAGTATTTTGTAATATACAAAAAGTTGAATGAAATATTTAAAAAAAAATGATCCCAATCCCGGATCCCTTATTACGTTGCGCTAATTAAAAATATTTAAAACCCACATAGGTTAGTTAATTCCTTAATTATAAGTAAATGTAGGCAAGCAATGCCCGTGTAATCTACATTAGCTTGTTGTAATGCCAACATTATGTTTCGTGTTCTGCAGGTAAAATATCTAGTCGTGTTTGTAAGGGCTAGGAGGCCAGTTTACCGGGAGGGCAGTTGCCAAGGAGGGCACTTGCCACGGAGGTCCATTTGTAAGGACCGATTCGATGAGAGGGCCCTGCTAATACGTGATGTGAGCAGGAGGGCAGTTTCTCCTGACGTACAGTAAAAACTGGCCTCCTCGGAGGGCAGTTTGCCGGGAATGAACTTTCACGGGGCGCACATTTGTGTTTCGGGTTGAAACTACCCTCCCGCAGGAGGGCAGTTTGCCGGGAGAGCAGTCGCCACGGGGGGGCACCTGCCCTAGGTCCGAAGAATCCTACCGCACCAAGGAATTGCGCTATCCCCTTGGCGTTTCGTGGTCTGTCTAATTGAGATAGAATTTCACTACGACCTTGGTCTATAGTGACTGTACCATTGGAAATTATATGGCCTAAAAATTTCACGGTAGTACAAGCGAATTGCAGCTTGTTTGCGCTGACGGTGAGCTGTGCTTGGCGGAAACGCTCAAGTAGGTACAAGCTGAACATGGTTAATATGAGCATTTAAATCGGGAGAATATACTAATACATCATCAAGAAACCAAATTACACATATGGCATGTAGGTCACCTAAAATGGTATGCATTAGCTCAGAAAGGATATTTCCTCCTGTTGCTAATCCGAAAGGTACATAATTATATTTAAAATTTGCAAAAGGAGTAGTGAAGGAGACTAAATGTCGGCTGTCGGAAGAAATAGGTATCTGATTATAAGCAGAGTTCATGTTGAACAAGGTAAATATGCGTGCTTTGTTTAGATGTGCTAATAAGCTGGGAATCGTTGGAATAGGATGAGAAAAATATTCCAGCGATCTGTTTAGGCGCCTGAAATCACATACTAAACGGTATTTCGTGGTATCATTTGGGTTTTGCTTTTGTTTAGGCACCAAAAAGCAAGAAGCTGTCGGAGTACCACGGAATGGTGATATAATTCCCAATCCTAGTAACTTAGAAATTTCTTCCTTCATTACCGGAAGCAATGAAGGATTTATACGATATGCGCAGCGCGCCTTTGGCGCTTGGGCGCTCTCCTGTAATTTTACAGTACATTGGATTATGTTAGTTTTTCCTGGAATGTCATTAATTACATCTTTATACGATTGGAAAATATCAGCTTGCATTTTAGTAATATCATTATTGTGGCTGTAGGGAAAGTAAAATTATGAATGTTAGTGTTGAGTGGTACAATAGTATCATTATTATGCTGAAAACAAATCGTGCCATTGGCAATGTCATAAATCATTTTCGTCTTGGTCATAAAATCCATTCCAAGTACAATGTCAATAGATAGATGTGGTATTATTAGAAAATTGTGGTGCCACGTATTCGTAGCTATTTTCACCTTAAGGTTGGCGGATTGTGATGTGGCGAGTTCGCCACCACCTGCTGCTTTAATTAATTTTTGTGGTATTTGCTGAAGTTTTGTTCCTGGAAAGTGTTCCTGGAAATAAGACTCATTGATTGCAGTAGAGGTACTGCCCGTATCTAGTAACGCGGAACATGGTTTAGAATCAATAAATAATTCAATTCTGACTGTCTAGTTACCAGAGGGAACATCCTCTCTCTTGCAACCATGGTTGATTATTGTGACAAGGTTGTTGCTCA
>CM019167.2:92600001-92617681 GCA_009739505.2 Apolygus lucorum
TTCCGTATCGATAGATTCTCTGCTAGCATCGTACGTTCCGAGCTTTGACGGGCGGGTGTCATTCACCAGCGAATTTCGATTGATGTGGTTCGAACCGCCGACGAGGAAAGTGCAACCAGTCGGGAAATCCGCGAGCTCAACAGTTGTGTAACGATATTCGTGCGGGCCGTAGCGATATTCATACGGTTTCTAAACCCTAATCTGCTTACGCTGCAGTCTACCGTATTCCACGTAGACACTGTCAGAATGTTTGAGGTGAACCGGAGGCTCGTGAATTATTTCGGACCTCCGCTCTCGGGAGGCCTTCACGCCGAAGGTGAGTTTCCGGATTCAGCAAAACGATACGCAGAAACCACTCGAGAAGAACAGTCGAATGAGCAAATTTTTTAAACAAATTTTCCATCATTTATCGTTATTATTCCATCGAATTGGATTCGAGGATGAATAATAAAGTCTATTCATGCAGCATGAAATAATGAGCGAAATCTTTGGTTGAAGGTATGGTTAAGGCTAAAGGGGACGACAGTTGGTGCGAGTGAGAAACCAACTTTAATCTGGCCGATCTCTACTACCGATTTCCGTTTTTCAATGCATTTTGGATTTGTCTCGACGTAACCAAACGCGCTGTCATGCGAACATCCAAAAAAATCACCAAAAAAAAGTTGTTTTCTTATTTGCCTAAATATACGTTAGAGCGATTTTTTCCGCAAAAACGATTACAGCCGCCATTCTCAAAAATGTCATCAAGTTGCTCTTAGAATACCTATCCCTCATAAATAAATTGGTAACAATCCGCCCGAAACAAAACATATTGTTTAGTAATGCATGCATTCCAGGCGACGTCCCATTGGATAAGCATTAGATCAGTTCAACAAGTTGGTAAGCGATAACCTGTTTCACTCGATGTAATTTATTTATTACTTTGAGCAAGAATAGTGACCCACCCACCCACCAACCCTTACCATTATCCCACCATAACATTTCTAGTGGCTTGGGAGCCTCGAATCTGAAGAGCATTTTACAATCCATGATCTACGATACCAACATGCGAATTCGAGTTCAAACCCCCCCTTCAATGGTGCCAGTCTGGCACAAAAGCGATATACGTCGGAAAATCCGAAGGTATAATGAGAATTTTTCCTCAATTTCAAGGTTGGGTATACTTAGTAAGCAGTAAAGGAACCAAAATATTGAAAAATCGAATATTTTATGAATGTTATCCCCCACTCATCCCTTCCCCTTCCGAATTTTGGTACTCTGATAAAATAATGTACAACTCGGAAGTTATTTGAAGTCAACAAAAAAAGAAACACGCAAATCGGTTGGAAATTGAGGCCTGGGCAGATTTTAACAAGATTATGCCCGCAAACCCCTCGTTTTTAAGCATTAACCCCCCCCCCCCCCAAGCAAAATCCAAATTCCGGTCTACGTAGTGCACAACTAATAGTTTTCCGCACCGAACAAAATAAGAAACCAGGAAAATCGGTTGAGAACTAAGGCCTGTGCAGACGACAATATTTTGTTACACACACACACAGACATACACCTATGGTTTTTTTCGCGGATTTGGATTCAGAATGGTCTAAAACGGATTACTGTGTGGTTATTTTTTTTTCTGTTTGTCCTCCTTCACCCCAGATCGATCGCATAAGGACGCCCAAGTCTTACTGTAGGACGTCTTAAAAATTGACGGTAAAAACGTGGCCCAAATTGAGGTTGAGGAGAGAGAGTTGTGGGCCAGTGGGGTGCCGGCAGGTGACCAGGCAATGGCAAGGGGAGGTCTGCTCGCCGGGGGTGGGGGGGGTTACCAGGAGATGTTTCCTTGTTACTGAAACTGGCGTCCATCACCTAGACATTTCCATCGACTCATTTGTTTGATTGAATTTCCAACTTGATTCCGAGCAGGAGCATAATAAGGCTCATACAAATTTGTTCGGGGAGTCTGTAACTCGACAAAAAATGGTACCTACATGCATTTCCATTCCATAATTACCTAATTTATTGTTCTTGCAGATTTGCAATTTTTTTTTTTTGAAAATTCACATGGAATAAAATGTAATGTAGTTTTTAGTAAATTAGCACCATTACCTTCATTAGCTTTTATTAGTGTTTCAGATGAACTCAATAATACTTGTTAATGTTCATGATAGTCTTCGGGATGCAACCGTAATACTTTATTTTGTAACTCGTCTTTCTGAATGTGAATTTTTAAAATAGATAGAATTCGTAAGAGTCCGAATTTGGGAAATATGAAGGAATCGTGCAGGTCGAGGTCTACCTACATCCATAATATAATTATGTAAAATTATCGTAGCACAAACATCTTACAGGTAGGTAATTGAAATTCGATTATTCAATTTTTGTTGTAGTGCTATGTTTGTTGAAATCCCATTTTTGGATAGAAGTTATATAGGATAAGTACCTACCTATTTTTCAAATATTTAGTATCTACCAACATTTCTACCTACTATTTACCTGCATCAATATCAATAACTTTTCAAAACCACCTAAATGTAGAGGGTAATTACTATGTAACTATTCATTGACTACATAGAATAATTCCCCAGATTTGTAAAGCCGGCTGCAGTGGGCAGTAGCAATTATTAGTAGTGGGCATTGAGTACTACTAATCCGACTTTCAATCTTTGTTTACATCCGTTAGCCCTAAAAAGGCACAAGGCCTTCCCGAAAACATGAGGTGGGGGTTGAGCATAGTATTATTCTTTACGGGCCGAAAGCCGAAAAAGTTTTTTTCCATCTCGTCACAACTCTACAGTTTGTTGTGTGTTTTGTGTTTTCGGGATTTGTTTTGTATTGTGTTTTTGGAGAGATTTTTAAAAAGGCGGGGCGATTACTCCATCAGCGCGGCCTGTGAAGAGATTGATATACTCAAGAGACCTGAAAAATTCGGACTCCATATAGTACGGAAAAATTTACGAGAAGGCCGCCGTGGATCTCTACAAACAGAAAAATCCCGAAAGGACGGTGTTTGAAGAGTGTGGACTCTTCGTCCATAAGACTTATGGGTTTTTGGGAGCGTCCCGGATGCCCTCGTTGGCGATGATGGCATCTTCGAGGTAAAATGCCCATTCTCAGCACGAGACACGAACTTCGATGAAGCACAGAACTCCAAAACCTTTTGCCTTGGTAAGAGACAGACAGGGAAAACTTCTGAGAACGCACAAGTACTACTACCAAATCCAAGGCCAACTCGAAAAAGTTGACCTGACCTATTGTGATTTTATGATACGGGGTCCTAAATTCTGCTACATTGAGCGAATCGAAAGAAGCAGTCTATTTTGGGAAAAAGAAATGCTACCGAAATTGACTGCATTTTTCGATACATTCCTTCTCCCAGAATTGGTGGATCCTAGAAATGTAGGTCAATTGCCTCTCAGGGATGTTGTTCTCCTCCCGAAAAAGGGAGTTTGATAATAAGTATGATTAATTGTCATATCTACTTATTATTATTGTTATTTTCCCGAAATAGATCACATTCATCATTGAGCGATGCCCAACGTGCCAAAGTTTATAAAATTGGTTGAAATAAGTACAAAACTGGTGGAAAAAAAAGTTGCAAATTATTAAACAATGGTTTAGTATTAATTTCTATAAAGATCACTCGTCTGCAAAGAACACGGCTTTGCCATTGTTACCGCGAACCAACATGAGTTTTTGGATTCTACGTACCTTGAAAACGTAAACCAACAAATTTTGAGGGTGGTTACATTTTTTTTTCCACGGTCGATTCCAAAGGTTCATTATTGAAAATAATACACAACCGAAATGTTCGAAAAATTTTACCGGAAAAGGTTTGTAAAAAAGTCTAAATTCATTTTGCGAAGTCAATTACAATGAAAATCGTTGTGAGGGATAGCAAGTTGGTCTCATACAACATCTCACAGCCACTGTGGCCAACTAGACAGACGGCATTTTGCCATGACGAAATTATGTTTATAAATCCTATTTTGTTATTATGCATGTTTTGCAATAAACATTCCTTCTTCTTCTTCTTCTCACAGCCGTCGACGACCGTTGGTTCTATGTGCACAGGAACAAACGAACCATTAGGTTTTGTTTGGTTGGTTACGGACCAAAAAAGGTCGATGTGGGTTGGTTCCAAAATCACGAATTTCGTAGCAAAACGATGAACTTAGTGGGAGGTCACTTACACTATCAAAAAACACTATCAAAAAGTCCGAGAGGTTACAAGAAATGCAAATAAAGTGGATGGATTTTGTTTTCCAATAATGTAATGATGCTGAATAGAGTATACGGTAGGTACCTACCTACCTACTTCGAGAAACACAAAATGGAGGAGAGAAACACACAGGAGCGAATTGACAATCGTATTTATGTTTGCCAAGTCAGAAAAATATCAGAACGATCGCGTTGATCTTGATTGCGTTCGAGGTGATGAAATATTATCATAATAGTGAAAACTCGGGAAGACACAAAACACATATTGTCATTCAAAATATAAATAATTACCAAATGCTACTGATTTACAATCACAGAGGAAACTCTAGGCCTTCCAAATCTACGGGTATATGAATCATTGAAGGGTGAGTAACAGTCAGAAAGTGTTGCCCCCTCAAATTCAGTCTAGTCTTCCCAAGGCCACGTTTTGGGTCTAATTTTTCGCTTTCGGCCTCTAATTTTCTCACAAATTGTTTCGTGATAATTCCATCGTGCACTAGAATAGTTTCCAAACACGGGCTGTTTAGGCATTTTATAATTAAAAACATACTTCAATTATTAATTTAAAAATGAAAAAAATATATTTTTGTAACATGTTAGATGATGGCGCTATAGATTGGCTTGTTCCGATTACATTCATATGGTTAGATTTGAAAGGAAAGTTCTTCCAAGCTTGGTAAACCAGATGAAAGTATGGGACAACACTAGCGCCATCTCTCATTTCAGAATCATACTAGACCTCGTCCCCCTTAGCCTTAAGGACTCAACACTTCACACTGACTTGAACCCCTTGTTGTTGACATTCTATCAAAGTCCATGCTGGATCAGCCTCGAACACCGAGAGACCAACGTAAGCTCAAGCGGAAATGGCATATCACCTCAACACAACACCACCCTGATCACCAACTTTTATAATTACAGGGTGTCTACACTTTGGATGGGCATAACTTCAGGGATCGATGCTACAACTAATTTGCAACAAAAAATCTCAATAGGCAATTTCCTCGTAACCCGCTCAAAATGCCTTTTTTTTTCACTTCGAAGTTTTTTTCCGCGTTTTCGACCTTACGGCACTGATAAGGTCGTAACTCCCTTAATTCTCATGAAAATTCAAATAAAACTACACCGTTGAAAAGAGCATTAAATTTCTAAGCCTCCTAGGGCAAAACCAAAATCTTTCAGAAGTAAAACTGTTTCAAAAAATCAAGTAAAAAAGCAAACTTGAAAATTTTTTCGAAGCTTGGCTTTCTTTGATCAAAGTTTTCACTCTGAATCCCTAGCCATTTCGATGAGCGCTCTTCGGAAAAAACATGCTCAAACTGTCAGCTTTCTAACGGTCTAACAAGTTTTAAAAAAAATTCAAATTGGAAGAGTAAATCAAGTTTGAATGCCGAAAAACGTGGGTTTTCCTAGAAAATCGAGTGTTTCACGCAGTGTATGGTCACCCTCGATCTCAAGACGAGTTTGTATCATTTCCTACGTAATTTTTCTCTCTGAATTCAATGGTGACACTTCCGAATAGTTCTGTCTGCTAGAAAGTGGATTTCTCAGAGAAAAACCTTCATTTTTGCACATAAAATACGTATTATTCTTTGGTATGGGAGTGTGCATAAAGTAACACTTTCTACCCAATAAAAACAACATTTTATTTCACAAAGGTTTTCAAAATGCTCCCCTCTTTGTGCTATACACACTCGGCATCGCTTGAGCGTAGATCGCGTTACGTTGCGGAGGGTATGCGCATTTTGCATAGATTTTCCGCATTCCTGCACTCTGTAACAATAATAGATATCATGAAAATAATTGTTAGTCGTCGATTTTGTTACCACCCGCAAAATAGGGAGGTAAGGTTCGCAATAGGCATGTTGATGAGAAGAAACAATTCCCAGAGAACCAACCTCCTGATAAGGGCACAGAGTACTGGAGATAAGTAAGTTATGGATAAGGGCCTCTCGTGAATCCACTGCTTCCATGTAGACCATTGATTTCGGAGTGCCCCGTACGTAAAAATCGAGAGGGGTCAAGTCTGGGCTCCTAGGTGGCCAGGCTACCACCCCATGACGACCAATCCGTTGGCCAGGGAAATGAATGTCAATCCAATGTCGAACGACTCGGGCGTTATGGGCTGGGCAGCCGTCCATTTGGAACCACAGTTGGCCCCTCCGGTTCAGCGGAACTTCCTCCAAAAACGCTAGGATTTCCCCATTGAGAAGTTGCAGGAAATCTAGAAAACAAATGATCGAAATCATCATTTTTTTCAAGTAGGAAAACTGCTAATGTACCTAAATAAAAATTAAAATAATACAAATTATTGTTCCTCACATTCGTCATTCAATCGTTCAGGAAGAATGACGGGGCCAATAAGCTGCTGCCCCACAAACCGACCCAAACATTTACACGAAAATCGTGTTGGTCACTTGTGATTCGTACCACCTGTTGACAAAATTTCATTATTGCTTCATCCAAACTAAATACCTACTTCATAAAAAAAGTAACAAGTAGGTTCCAACCAGTGAGTATTTCTCGTGTTGAAAATCCCCGATCTGGTGAAGGTCGCCTCATCCGTCCAAATGATATTTTGTAGGAAGTCCTCGCCCTGCCCGATGAGCCACTGGCAGAACCGCATCCAGGTTTCGTGGTCCCTAGCTAACAGACTCTGCGATGGAGTCAAGTGAAATGGCGTCAAACGGTTGGTCCTCAGAACTCTGTGGACCAACTGATGCGACACACCTAACTGGAGAATTTTATTTGAGTAGGTTCTTGATACATTTCAACATCATTCATTTACTTTTTTTCTTAAACGCATACTGACCTGTCGGGATACTCTCCGCGTACTTGTGCTTGGATCCCGGTCGACAATATCCAAAATTTGAGTGTCATGTCGAGTAGGGAAGCGACCCATTTCTCGACTTTGGAAACTTACTCCTGTCTGCCTCAGCCTTCTGAATAACCTCTCAAATGTTTTCCGATCAGGACGTCGTCGGTTGGGGAAACGCCGCGCTCCAAGGCGGCCGCGTGTGCATTCCCATCCGCAAACCCATTAATGAAAATTATATCCGCTTGCTCCTGGTTGGAAAAACATGACATATTGAAGCACATAACACTACTGAGCTTATTTACTCATACAATTCACCTACCAGGAGGTTCTATCCATTGATCATCTTCCGTTGTTTCTCTGAGAAATCCACTTTCCAGCAAACAGAACTACATGGAAGTGTCACCATTGAATTCAGAGAGAAAAATTACGTTGAAAATGATACCAAACTCTTCTTGAGATCGAGGGTGACCACACACTGCGTGAAACACTCAATTTTCTAGTAAAACCCACGTTTTTTGGCATTCAAACTTGATTTACTCTTCCAATTTGAATTTTTTTTAAACTTGTTAGAAAGCTGACAGTTTGAGCATGTTTTTTCCGAAGAGCGCTCATCGCAATGGCTAGGGATTCAGAGTGAAAACTTTGATCAAAGAAAGCCGAGTTTCGGAAAAAATTTCAAGTTTGCATTTTTACTTGATTTTTTGAAACAATTTTACATCTGAAAGATTTTGGTTTTACCCTAGGAGGCTTGGAAATTTAATGCTCTTTTTAACGGTGTAGTTTTATTTGAATTTTCATGAGAATTAAGGGAGTTACGACCTTATCAGTGCCGTAAGGTCGAAAACGCGGAAAAAAACTTCGAAGTGAAAAAAAAGGCATTTTGAGCGGGTTACGAGGAAATTGCCTATTGACATTTTTTGTTGCAAATTAGTTGTAGAATCGATCCCTGAAGTTATGCCCATCCAAAGTGTAGACACCCTGTATAGTTCACACACATACCTGTCCACTATTTACTCCTGCTGTACAATGTTCGATTAATATTAATAATGTCAAATTTAAACTATTCTACGTATGTAGAATTATTGATTATGCATTAGCCCTCCAGAGGGTAGGATCTAATGTTACACGTTACGTATGATTTTGTTATGTATTTGTATAATGCATAGTCACACTTAATAGTGGCAAGCACATAAAGTTTCTACTGAGAAAAAAATGGTTAAGAAAAGGAACAATGTTGTTGCAATTTTAGAATTTTTTTTAACAGGATTCTTCGTTTTTTCAGTATACCATACCAACATACTGTATGCACTGGGTATGCTTTGAAGATGTTAGGAACTCATAGAGTACCCACACGGCTAATTTCCAAGAGTGCCCTTGCTCCAAGACTCTCGAAATAAATGTATTGTCATTTTCAGGGATCAGATTATGAGGGTTGGGGCGTAGTTGGTCCCCTGTGGTGGGCATTCTAGGGAAGAGCATCGTTTGGAAACTATCGATAGTCAACATCGAATAAACTATCGAAGTAAACAAGCGATCGTTGAAAACCATCGGTACCAAACTATCGATGGTTTTCGATAGTATCGATACTTCTTTGATCGAGTGTGGTAATCAAAATATTGTCTAGCATAGATCAAGTATCTATTGTAATCGTTGCAATTTGCATGATACAAATTTCAGTGAAACCACTGGTCAGTTCAGGTCAACCTGAATAAACCAAACATGAAAACGATGCAAATTATTGCACAATGGTTTACTATTTTCTATGTAGATCACTCGTCTACAAAGCCACTGAAGTGTACGGAATGTTTAGGCGTAGAGCAAATAAGTACTCAGTAATTAATAGTTTGCAGCAGCGGGAAGCACAGGGCGAGCGAGAGCGCAAGCAACACAGTGATGAGACAGCAGTATGCTGGGTCCCTGTGTACATGAGCATCCATGGACTAACATGGATGTACATGGCAACCCCTTTAGCCACCAACCATCCAACATGAAGAGAAACATCGATCGCATTTCGGTCAGCTTTAATTTGAACGGAGATTAGGCCTCTTCTGCGATTCACACTTGTGTTTCTAATTTATCGTACGTAAAACCCTTAAAATTCTCGTAGGGAGCGAACGGTTTGTCGCACAGGGCTCCGCGTGGTCTCTAAAAATTCTATAGAATCTTAAATTGAAGTAAAACAATACCTTTATATCAAAATTTTTTGAGTTGTGGGGCGTTTCAAAATTCATTTTTGAACCCTTAGAAGTGACCTACATATCAAACCAAAATCTTCGGGGCACAAGTAGACCCCGAATGGAGCCTACATACCAAATTTCATCAAAATCGGTGAATGCTAAGTGGCATAAGTGCCGCGTACGGCGGGCCAAATTTTGGTTTATTATTTTCAATAATGAACCTTTGGGAATCGACCAAGCAAAATTTTTTTTAACACCCCCTCAAAATTGATGGTTTACGTTTCAAGGTACATAGAATCCAAAAATCGAATAAAAATGTGGCCGTCCGTCCGCCGTACGCGGCACTTTTGCCACTTAGCATTGACCGATTTAATGAAATTTGGTATGTAGGCTCCATTTTGGGTCTAGTTGTGCCCCGAAGATTTTGGTTGATGTAGGTCTATTCTAAGGGTTCAAAAATGAATTTTGAAAACGCCCTAACTCAAAACATTTCGATATAAAGGTATTGTTTTCCTTCAATTTGAGATTCTATAGAATTTTTAGAGACCACGCGGAGCTCTGTAGGCCAAACCGTTCGCTCCCTACGATAACACCAACCATCCAACATGAAAAAAAAACATCGATCGCATTTCGGTCAGCTAAAATTTGAACTGAGATTAGGCCTCTTTCGCGATTCACACTCGTGTTTCTGATTTATCGTACGTTCAATCACCCTTGAATTACACAAGATTACAAAATTTAGGGGTGGTCTGGCTGCCCTCGTTCATTCACCACTTTTCTTATGGTATTTGGTGCGCTGAATCCGAATCTGACGTCAGTTTTTTTTGTTTATGTCGGATTTTCAGGATATAGCTAGTTTTAAGATTTTTCTAGTTCTCACTTTTCTTCATTTTTTAGTGAGCACTCATCTTGCTCAAATATCCTCAAAAAGTACTCAGACTTATAGGAAATTTCATGTAGAATCCGAATATGTACTTAGTTTTTAAGTAAAGTTGTGTTAAATCCCCTATTTTCCACAAAACGTATCAAAAAACACCGGTTCTCAACGTTTTTTCTTCGGGTTTTCCCTTACATTTTGCCACTTGAAAAAAAATTGAGGCTAAAAAAAATTTTCTCGGGCTTTTACTTTGTAGGGGGGACACCCCAGAGGAGAATGAGACCATTCGCAGCCTCCTAAACCCATTAATATCGAAGGAATGAGCTTTTTCATGGCACTGAGACGGAAATTCACAAAAACCGTTAATTAATTTTTCTAGACAAGTATGTGCGTTCCTAAATTTGTTTTCCTCAAATGGATTTTCCGTTCTTCTACATTTTTTATACTTGTCACCTATTAAGGGGGCGCGGGACTCAGTGGTTTCCCTTATCTTCACGTTTTCTCTGTGAGTGTTCATTTTTTCCTCTCAAAAAAAATTTCTAAATTCATTAAATAATTAATACTTCATACATACGGGCCGAAATGTCAAAAAAATTGAAATTTGAAAAAAATAGAAAATTCATTTTTTAAATAAAATTTGTTTTTGATAAAAACTCTTCGCACGGAACTTTTTGGGAGACTAAAACCTCCGAAAATTCAAAGAGGACAATTCTAACTTGTAAAATAACGGAGATTACGTGAAGACAAAGTACCGTTATTTCGGAAGAACCGCTCAAAAAGGGGCCCTGGTCACATGCGCTACCAGTGGGCGGGAGCTGAACTACGATCCATCTCTGACCCTCCGAAAAAGGGAGCCAAAGGGGATGTTGTCAATCTCAAGGCCCCACAGAGCACCGGAGTAGTACAGCGTTGCCACTGGCGTGGATCTGGCAACGTCGTACGAAATTGTCACTGGGTCCCTGTCCTCCTCCTGAAAGGATGATGCTGTGGGAAGTGCTTGATTAACATTTCAACCTTCAAGTATCTATCTCATCACTTCAACCATAACCATGTAAAAAAATGTATTTTATCATTCGAAATTATTTATTTTTTATTTTTATTTCTTTGTATTTACATGTATCTTTTTATTATTTTAATATTATTAAATTAATAGGTAAATATACAAAATAATTTGAATTAAAAATGTATCTATATAATATCAAATTAGTACTTTTCGGGATCAGGGCGATATGGAAATTCATAATCAGGTACTATTACGTATTTTACCCCCAAAACCGACCATACCAACAATACCTGTTGGGTATGCCTAAAATTTAACCTCAACCTTCATAGTTGTGTGAGAACTTTTCGAAAACAGGGGGATGTGGAAATTCATATATTACATAATATTTTACCCCCACCCTGACCATACAGTATGTTTTGTAGGTATGCTGAAAATATAACCTCAACCTACGGAGTTGAGTGCATAATTTTGGTTTATTATTTTCAATAGTGAACCTTAGGAATCGACCAAGAAAAAAAAAAGTTTACCAACCCCCTCTCAAAATTTGTTGGTTTACGTTTCAAGATGGAATCCGAAAATCGAATGAAAATTTTGCCGTCTGTCTGCGGCACTTTTCTAGTCATTAGTTCCCATGGACCGATTTTGATGAAATTTGGTATATGGGCTCCATTTGGGGTCTAGTTCTGCCCCGAAGCTTCTGGTTGACGTCAGTCACTTCTAAGGGTTGAAAAATAAGGGCTGACATTTTCAAAACGCCCTAGCTCAAAAAAATTGTAAATAAAGATATTGCTTTTCCATCAATGTAAAATACTTAGTTTCGAATTTTTAGAATCGAATTAGACCACGCAGAGTACGAAAAACTGTTCTCTCCCAATGAGATATTATGGGTTGGACTTATGATAAATCAGAAACACAAGTGTGAATCGTTAAAGAGGCCTAAACTTCAATTTTACCTGACCAAAATACGATGGTTGTTCATTTCTTCGAGTTGTCCTCCGTTTTGCGTCCTTAGCAACCAGTAATCAAATTTCCTAATGAAGGGACCCACAACTCTTTATTTCTTGGAAATGAGTGTGAAGCATTTATTTCTTCCTAATAAACATGATTGTGTAGTAGGTAAGTAAAATAAGTGATAATGGCAAAGCCGAGTTCTTTGCAGATGAGTGATCTACATGGAAATAATAATTCTTTGTGTAATAATTTGCAGCGTGGATATTCAAATAAGGTAGAACTTACATTTTATACTTTACCTTCAGTAGGTGTGCTGGCAATAAACCTTCAACGTACCTACAGTTTTTGGAAAGAGGGCGACGTGGTGATTCAAAATATTCAATTTAATTTTGTTCACCTCCACTCTAACCATTCCTACAGTATGTTAGGTAGACTGAAAATAAAACTTCAACCTAAATAGTTGGTGAATACTTTTTGGAAAGAGGGAGACGTAGAGATTCCACATCTGGTAGAAATCAATTTTTAACTCACCCTTACCATACAAGGTGTTAGGTGAACTTAAAATGAGTAATTTTTGGAATTTCAAATTTAAACTGTACGCCATTATTTAGTGAAGTTTAAAGGAAGTATTATTATAGAAACAAATCGATTTGTAGTACAATGATTTATTGACCATTAGGTAACCTCAAACTGCAAAAAACAATAATCATATTTATTACCAACTATTTGAATAGAAACAAAACTTCAGTTAAATTTTACATCTGGAGGTGAGGATGCTGGCTAGACAGAGCAGCTTTTCACTGCCTTATCAATGTGATGGACAAGTTGCTTTCAAACGGTCCTGGGTGCTGGTTCAATGAGATTTGTTCCAGAAAAGTCTCCAGCAAAATATACAATTCTGAGTAAAATCTCTCCTGGGGGAAAAAAAAAACAGAACAAATTTAGGTTTCTATTGATAATTTTACTATAAACATGTAAGAAGAGATACAAACAACAAACAATAATTAAGAATGTGGGTCCACGGTTGGTTATAAACCAGAACAAAATACTTGAATAAAATTACGAGTAATCAGGATTTTTATCAGCGAGTTCAAAATACTAATGATAGAACAATGTTTCTGTATTTTTAGCCAAGTAGGCAGCTGCATGATTCAATCCAACACTAACGTCAACGAAGAATAACTCGTGTCCCTGATAATTGAAATTTAAATAAATTCGACCCCATCAGTCATGATGTTTGGAGGGAGTGTGATAGTTTCGAGTATTTAGTACCTACAAACATTGTTTGGTATTATATGCATTCCGGAGGACTTCTCATTGGAATCGAATATTCAATTCCAACCAGAAAGCGTTAGATAAAAAAGGTTTTTATTAAAAACTTTGTTCTACACAAATCTGTTTCACCCTACGTACAATTTTATCTGGTATGGTATGTTAAGCCAGTATCATCTTTTTCTTAAAAGTAGATTTCATAAATGCATGGAACTAGGCAGTATTTTGAAACTCGAATATTCGACCTCCCCTTCACCCTGGGCCAGAGATGGGCATGG
The DNA here is from genome assembly GCA_009739505.2 of Apolygus lucorum. NCBI lineage: Eukaryota > Metazoa > Arthropoda > Insecta > Hemiptera > Miridae > Apolygus > Apolygus lucorum. Next base: position 92,613,578 of record CM019167.2, read on the forward strand.
ATACAAAATCAAAACAAATACAAATGAAGAAAGAAAACAAATTTAAAAAAATCAATACAAATCATATCTTCGATTTTATGATTATGAATACGAATACAATCGTATTCCCACTTAGAATACCATTTTCCCCCGTATTCGTATTTTGAATACAATTCTTGAATTTGTTATATGATTTCCCTAAAAATCGATTTTTTAAAAACGATTTTCCCTGAAAATTATACTTTTTTAAAATGATTTTCTCCCGAACTCTGGACATATTTATGGCCTAACATTGTCAAAATAATCAATCAAAATTCGAAACGCTGACAAATTCTTATAGGATTTTTCACGACGAATCGAGCGAGACCCCTCCAAACTCGCTACGACCATTCGTATAGAAACTTCGACGAAATTTTCGATGAAAATCGTAGGTATTTTATTTTTTGCAAAATATGTCCAGAGTTCATCCAGACATCATAAATAAAAGTATACTTTTCAGGAAAAATCGTTAAAAAATTCAATTTTCAGGGAAATTATAGATAAATCATAAAATCTTATTCAAAATACTAATACGCGGGAAATATAAATACGATGGTATTCATAATCATAAAATCGCAGACATGATTTGTATTCTTAATCGTGTTCATGAATAAAAATTCGCCCATCTCTGCACAGGCCACCAAAATAATCCTAACGTTATGAAAGGTCCTAATTTGAATGGGATTCAGAAATCCATCATCTAGGTACATTACCCGTAAAATAACTAATTTAGAGCCATTTATAAAATTTATAGTGATTTTGGTAAGGTTTCTAGAAGAAATGGTTTGATTCTCAACTCTATGTTGCTATTCATAATCTTTCCACTATCATCACTACCGTAATAATTGATAGGTATTTTAATTTCCACTACAAACTGACAATCTTTGTTGGGGGAGCATGACCATTTTGTGGGACTATCCCGCAAAATGGTCATGCCCTTTCAAAAAAAAAAAAAAAAATCTTGCAAAAAGCATGACGAATTAGGTAAATCTTTCTACTTATTAACCAACGATTGTTTTATGTAATCTTATAATTACGGATTTCATAAGTACGGCTATGTAAGGTAGCTCAAAAATGTACTTAAAGGTGTAACAGAAGAAAATTTCAGATAGAACGTTCTGTTCGAATATCATTGACGACTACTCAATTAGTAGGTGCCTAGCTTCGAAAAGACACTCAAGTACTAGAAAGAAGTAGATATCACATACTTACCAACAAACGTTTTACTTTCCAAGGGCGTTTTGTTCTCCTGTAACTGCTTCCGTCCATGTGTATTCATTCGAACTCCTGTCCTTCCTTCGTGGAGCAATGCTGAACAAATCAACTATTCAAACTCGGAACAACACGGAGAGAGAACATAAACGGATGGTAGTCCAGGCACTTGATATTAACTTCACCAAAACGTCTTTTTGCGAAATCAAAATCTGGCTTCCGTTATCAAGTTGGACAAGACGCGGGAGGGGGAGGTTACAGACACAAAAGAAAGCAGGAAAGAAAACTCCGAGAGAACGAGAGTAAACAAGCGATGCTAGCGCTCTTGCGGATAGTTTTCTTCCTGATAGCCTTTTCTTCCCACGAGCGTCAGCGCTATCTCTTGGTTGGCGCTGATCTGAGCTTTGAGTCCCGCGCCCCCTTAAGAGTACGATCGAAAATAGGCACTCATAGGGGGAGTAAATCATAACTGGGAAACTCTTGTTTTGTTACGTGATTTTAATTCAGTTTTACAAACGAAACACAATAAACTGCTGAAAAGTTAACGGTGTGATCTGTTTCATGAAGGCTCAGATGAATCAATAGTTGGTACAATGTTTGGTTACTCCTCCACCTCAGAGGTTCCAGCAAGATATGAAAACCATGGAAGAACGGTACCTACAAAGGGTATTGGGAAGTTCACATGATGGTGGACTACTGTTCGACCTTAAAACGCTGCAAATTATTACACAATGGTTTATTATTTTTCTATATAGATCACTCGTCTACAAAATCACCAACCATCCAATATGGAGGAAAAAAAAAAAAAAAAAAAAAAAAAAAATCAGAAAAAAATTTAAAAAAAATCAAAATCACCAACTATCGATTACATTCCGATCAGCTCTAATTTTAACGGAGATTAGGCCTCTTTTGCGATTCACACTCGTGTTTTGATTTATATATATATTTCAAGATAAACACTTAAATTTTCGTAGGAAGCGAACGATTTGTCCTATAGAGCTCCGCATGGTCTCAAAAAATTCTATAGAATCTTAAATTGAAGGAAAAACAATACCTTTATATCAAAATTTTTTGAGTTAGGGCGTTTTCAAAATTTCAAAATTGATTTTGGAACCCTTAGAAGTGACCTACCTCAACCAAAAGCTTCGGGGCACAACTAGACCCCAAATGGAGCCTACATACCAAATTTCATCAAAATCGGTCAATGCTAAGTGGCAAAAGTGCCGCGTACGGCGGACGGACGGCCAAATTTTTATTCGATTTTGGTTTATTATTTTCAATAATGAACCTTTGGAATCGACCAAGAAAAAAAAATTTTTAACACCCCCTCAAAATTTGATGGTTTTACGTTTCAAGGTATGTAGAATCCAAAAATCGAATAAAAATTTGGCCGTCCGTCCGCCGTCCGCCGTACGCGGCACTTTTGCCCCTTAGCATTGACCGATTTTGATGAATTTGGTATGTAGGCTCCATTTGGGGCCTAGTTGTGCCCCGAAGATTTTGGTTGATGTAGGTCACTTCTAAGGGTTCCAAAATGAATTTTGAAATTTTGAAAACGCCCTAACTCAAAAATTTTGATATAAAGGTATTGTTTTTCCTTCAATTTAAGATTCTGTAGAATTTTTGAGACCACGCGGAGCTCTGTAGGTCAAACCGTTCGCTCACTACGAGAATTTAAAGTTTGGCCGTACGATAAATCAGAAACACGAGTGTGAATCGCAAAAGTGGCCTAATCGCCTTTCAAGTGTTAGCCGACCGAAATGCGATCGATGTTTTTCTTCATGTTTGATGGTTGGTGGCTTTGCAGACGAGTGATCTATATAAAAATAATAAACCATTGTGTAATAATTTGCAGCGTTTTGGATTCTACGTACCTTCAAACGTAAACCATCAAATTTTGAGGGGGTGTTAAAATTTTTTTTTCTTGGTCGATTCCAAAGGTTCATTATTGAAAATAATAAACCAAAAGAGATTTACCTCAGGCGGCGAAGTTTTCTCTACATAGATGCCGGCGATGAAACCTCTGAGGTGGAGGAATAACCAAACATTGTAAAAACTTTTGATTCATCTAAGCCTTCATGAAACAGATTGACACCGTTAACTTTTCTGCAGTTTATTGTGTTTCGTTTTTAAAACTGAATTCAAATCACTTAACAATACAAGAGTTTCCCAATTATGATTTACTCCCCCTTTGAGTACCTATTTTCGATCTTACTCTTAATAGATGACAAGTATAAAAAATGTAGAAGAAAGGAAAATACATTTGAGGAAAACAAATTTAGGAACGCACATACTTATCTCGAAAAATTAATTAACGGTTTTTGTGAATTTTCGTCTCAGTGCCATGAAAAAGCTCATTCCTTCGATATTAATGGGTATAGGAGGCTGCGATTGGTCTCATTCTCCTCTAGGGTGTCCCCCCTACAAAGTGAAAGCCCGAGAAAATTTTTTTTAGCCTTATTTTTTTTCAAGTGGCAAAATGAAAAGGAAAACCCGAAGAAAAAACGCTGCAAATTATTACACAACGGTTTATTATTTTTATATAGATCACTCGTCTACAAAATCACCAACCATCCAATATGAAGAGAAAAATAAAAATAAAAAAAAATAAAATTAAAAAAAAAAATCAAAATCACCAACCATCGATCGCATTTCGGTCAGCTCTAATTTGAACGAAGATTAGGCCTCTTTTGCGATTCACACTTGTGTTTTGATTTATATATATATATATATATATTTCAATATAAACCCTTAAATTTTCGTAGGGAGCGAACGGTTTGTCCTACAGAGCTCCGGGTGGTCTCTAAAAATTCTATAGAATCCAAAATTGAAGGAAAAACAATACCTTTATATCGAAATTTTTTGAGTTAGGGC